>MU226793.1:5283740-5301557 GCA_018584345.1 Thuja plicata
ATATAACTTATCCAATTGATTACACTATTATGAATATTGTAACTGGTCATATTTATGGGATTAAAAAGGATACTAATCTCTTTTGGTATATCTTATCTTCTAACATCCTTTGGCAGCTCTGGAAGTGTAGGAACGAGGAAAGGTATCAGGACAACCCCCGGTCCCTTACTAAGTTTTTCTGTAAACTCACATATTTTAAAATCCTTATGCAGGTCCATGTCATGATGCTGATTGATAAGGACAAACTTAGGAGATTCGTGAAGACCGGCCACGCCACTTTTTTCGTATATGAGATGAAGCATGGTTACGAGTGGAGGAGGAACATGGAGGACATTAAAGCTTTTGAGAAGACCCTGAACAAAATGAACCAAGAGGTCAGAAAGAACAAAAACACCAAAAAAGAGGTGCTGGCTATGCTGAGACAGATACAGGAAAGGAAGAAGGTTGTTTGGATTGAAGGGGAAAAGGGGTGGACAACCTAGGTTGATGCCATTGATGGCATCCTACTATAAGCTGTATTGATTTTTGTTACTGGTCCCTCTTTTGTCATGTATATTCTGGTTACTATCTCTTGATATCTTACCGGGAGGCCATGCCTCATACTCTTTTTTTGCTGCCTCTATGAGGCCCAGACTCGTATTTGTATAATTGTAACTTTTTGAAATCCTTATTATTAATACAAAAAAAGTGCTATATTATATAATTTTAGTATTTCACTAATTATTTATTTATTATTTAAAATATATCAAAATAAAATAATAAAATAAGAAAGAGGTATAATAAGAGATATCTATGACAAGAATATATAAAATATAAAATATAAAATAATCAAATTTTAAAAAAATATAAAAAAGATTCTATAAAAAAATTTAAATAAAAATTGTAATGCAATTTAAACAAAATACAATAAAAATATCAAAAATTTATAAATAATAGTAATATATAATTTATGTTAAATTCAAAAATTATTTTTAGTCAATCTTAAATAATAGTAATATAGAATATATATAAAATTAACATCCATGCTTTAAAAAACATAAACTACTTTTTCAATCCCATAAATTGTTAGAAATATGTTGTATATTTTATGCAGCCTAGTATAGAAAGGTATTTTAAAGGTGAATTGCAAATCAACAATTTCTTAATTAGGCTTCTTTCTAATATCCATGGTTTTGAATGGTTAGATCTATGATTCCTTCTTTTGTTTCTACTTTATCTTAATTTCACTTTTCTAAAATTGGTAAAGTTTTAATATTATGTTTTATTTTCTTATGGCTCAATTTCATGTAAAGAAAATGAAGTTGGTTTATAGATGTATATATAAATATGTTAATTGTATAATGTTAATGTAATTAATGATGTAGTGTGATGAAACATTAATATATTACTATTTAAATATTTATTTCAATTGTATTTAATCAATTAAATTACAAATTTTAATATATTATTATTTTTAATTAAGTGATAATAAAAATTTCTTATATTTTAGAAAACATTTTATATTTTAGGAAATATTAATATCTCTTAATAATTTTTTATACTAATCTTTTTTAATATTCGTGAGTTTTAAGTAGCCTAATATTTTTGAATAATTTCTTAATATTTCATAACAATTTTCTATATTTTAGAAGGAAAACTAATATTTCTTAAAGATCCCTATATTTTAGGGAATACTAATATTTCTTAACATTTCTTTGTATTTTAGGGAACATAATATTTCTTCACAATTTCCAATATGTTGGGGAAGACTAATCTTTCATAATGATTTCCTATATTTTAAAGGATATACATATTTTTTTAACAATTCTTTATAATTTAGAGAATAATAATCATTTTTAATTTTTTATGTTTTAAGAAAGACTAATTATTAAATAATTTTTATATTTCTATTACAATATACTATAATGACAAGTACACACCACTAATACCACTTGTTATATTATATTTTATTGTTTACAAATTTTAATTCCTATATATTTCAACAATATTATAATATATAATTATTATATATTCTAATTACAACAAGTACATACCATAACACTTATTTTAAATTGACATAAAAAAAAATCTTCAAAACTTGTCTTAAAAAAAATCGTTATCTAACAATCTATTTAGGAAAGTTCACAAGACTCAACCCAATTGTCAAGAAAAGTTATTTGGCTAAACCTATACAGAAAATTAATCTAACTAAACCTGCACAGAATATGAATCTAGTCAGAAAATAAGAACACAATTTGCAGATGAATACAAGGAAATTTGAAAGCAAGAAGAGAAATGAAAAACTATTTAATTAATTAACTACAAAAGTTATAACCTTCCCCAAAAGAAAAGAACAAATCTGAAAAAATAGAGAGTTCTTTAATTAGCCTACTGACAACAACAATTTTTTCAAAAATATAACTAAAATTAAAACAAACAAAACAAAAAGGTTGCTGCTAACAAAATTGTATAAATGACCTAATATAAGCAAATAAAACGATTTAGATAGGTATAAGGAAACAACCATCTAATACATTTATAAATATTAAGATGCATAAATCACAGTAATAGATAACATAAATTAGACGATGCCAGTCTCCAAATATGAAAATGCAGCACCACAAAATCTGAAGACAGGAGTTGGGATGAAATAATCTGCGGCATTAGACAGAAGAATATTGGATACGGATGATTCTGTCAGGAGATGAATAAACGACTGACACGTTATTATTCTGTGATTTCCTTTCACATTTACGCATTTCTGCTTTTCATGTTTTGTCTCAAATCTACTATGAAACGTCAATGCTGATTTGTTTCAGATGTAAGAGCTTTATTAAACTCAGAGCCAAACTGTTAGATGATCACACAAAAGTTTTGTTAGATTTAAAGAAAGCAGGAACCTGTGCATTGCTGTACTACTCGAAAGAAGGGCACATGGAATTAAGAGTTCAGATCCGACATTTCTTTTTCTTCTGCACAAACACTTTAAACCAGATAACGACCTGGCACAGGATACAACTTAATATAAAACTAAATTACCCACATGCAATGGGGCCTCACTTGATATAATTAGCATATAAAATTAAACTTGGATGAATAAAGGTTATAAAAACATTATTAGAGAAATCTTTCGTGTGTGCAAAGTTGATTTTTGGAAGGAAATAAAAGTACCCTACACCAATTATTTATGTTAAAAAAAAATTATTTTATATTTGTGATATATGTCAATTAATAGTAATATTATTATAAATTTGTGTTTATAAATAAGTGTTACAAATGATGAAGAGCATGAGGGTATAGTTGATGTAATGAGGAATATTTTATTGTAAATGATGTTTTAAGATTCAAAATCAATGATCAATGTTTAGATCTACATCAAGCAAATCACAATAGATTATATATAAAATTAGCTATTCTTCACTCTATGTCAACTTCGTAGCTATGTTATGATCCTCACACTTATCGTCTTGAACATTTTGTGTGGATTTTAGTTTTTTGTGTAGCTTTGATCCTATTGGGTGAAGTTTTCGTAAATATGTCTGCCTCTAATATGTAAACAAGATGGTGCTAATAAACATTGGTAGAGTTTATTGTTCTAGGTATGGCCAATAACTTGACTCCTTTATTTTATCTTAGTAAACCCCTTGGATTGATTTAATTTATTTGCATGTTACAAGACATGCTCAATAGAATGTAGATGCATATTCTAACATTATCAATGTAACTATTGATGCTAGGATATGCTTTATGCTTTTGTGACATGCAATTGATCTTGATGATATATGTGTGTACATTTGTTTATTAGTTATTCACTTGAAGCACTTGGAATTGATAGATGTGTTTATACATTTATGTGTACATACGCTGATGTGAGAGAAACATTTAAGATGTAAGAGAAATCTTTCATCACCTACAAATATTTTATTGTTTTTTTTTGTTTTTTTGTACAAGTTTGTACTTGCATTTATTATTTATTTGAGATCTACCATGTGTTATGTCATTTCACTATATGGTTGAACAATCCTTAATTATTCCCTCCTTCCATGAATACACTAAGTGATATTGAAGTATATTAAGATATGAGGATAGTAAATTAAGTCATTATAAAAGAAGATAATGCATTCAGAACCATCCATTAGGAAGCTATAAGGTAGAAGATCCTAAAAAGACTTGAATCAGTTAAAAATAAATCACCAAATTTGATGATGTTCATAAAAACCTTGTAAATAAATCTTGCATAAAATTATTGTGGATAAACTATAAAATTTGGCATAGTCTGCATCATGCCTAAGATGCCTCCATGAATAGGTGCATAGTCATTAATATTATTAGAAGGATGGGAGATATGTTTGAGATGATAAAGGTAGAAAATAAATTGAATGGATTCTTTTGAAGAATACTACAAAAAAAAATTGATCTTAGAAATGATGAGTAATGAAATAACATAAATCCAACCCTACCTACAAAGTGAAAGTTAAAAAAAGACATGTAAGAAATATGTTAAGTGTTGTATTGAAAATATTAGTACTTAAAGACTTGAGTAAATATTCTCAATCATTCTAGTAGATAAAGTCTTGAAGAATTGATAGATTGGATAATTGATTTTGAAGAAAATTTTGAGTATTAAAATATTTATGATAGATTCTAAATATTTATGCTTTTGATATAAAGAAATTATTTTGGACTAAATTGAAGGGTTATGGTCTTATTTTTTAGTATATATTCATTAACTAGAATATTTGATTGGTCATACAATGTACATCATTGAGAGAGATATGACAATGTGTGTGCAAATTTATATGAGACAACTAATAGGATATATTATAGGTAAGACTATATTTTCCTAGACATACTAGGAGATTTTAAATAGGCGTTTTGAGATATCACTTGATATGAAAATATTTAATTTTGAGGCCTTGTCACTAGTAATGTGAGATTTTAAGGTTGATCTAATAGATATTTTTACCACAATAGAGTATAATGAATGTTGGGTTGTACATAGTGTAACCACCCTAATTTGGTCTGCTCTGAACATAGACCCTATTTTCCCTAAGTGTGATCATACCCCTAATTATGTCAAGACATTTCTTCAATTTATTGGCATAATTCTTTAAATCAAAATTTAATCTCCTAAGTGATTTAATCACCAAATCAAATTAATTGCCTTAGCCAATTAAATCAAATAAATTCAACTAAATCAAAACATGGCTAAAGTAATTAATAAAAGGAATTAAATAAATCCCCAAATTACATTTCCATTTACAAAAAGGGAAAGTCAATTCCCTAACCAATGGGAGTGAAATCACTTGGATCACCTCATATGGATCACCAAAGATTCAATCTCCACCTCTCTTCCACTTTCAATCCTAACCTCTCATTCACCAAATTCTTCTATAAATAGAATGAATTTTAAGCTCAATGGGCCCCTAATTTGAGTTTTCAATTTGCAAACTTATGCTGCTAGTATTGATAGATATTTTCATGCATTTTAGCTTAAATTATTCATTGCATTGTTATAATCTTCGATTTTAGAGTTAAATGAACATTTCTTGAGCATATAGGCTAGTTTCTTTTGAATCTTCCATTCGAAGTTGTATATGTCACTAATTAATGCATAATCTGAGGGCAATTATAACATTTTTCACACTCCTCTTAGATAGGAAGCAATAAGTCAGTTTTAGTGTTTGATTTGATGGCTTATTCTGTGCTTACACTAATGTAATGACATATTGAAGTGTTGTGTTGCAGCTTGCAGGAACCACAAAATACACACACATTTCTGGCACCCACCATGGGGCAGAATCTTGGATTTTACCTCACTTATTCTTCATTTTGGACTAATTTCTCTTCTCTGTTTGCAGGTATAGAGTCACCATTTGTCATAAAGGCTCGCTTTAGGGAAATTGAATCACTTCTAGGAAATAGGCTCGCATCCTGGATATCAAGGCTCGCATCTGGTGATTCTTTCATCATTTTTGGTAAAGCATCATTTCTGGTGAATTTTGGATCGCATTAGGGAAAGACAGTCACATTTAGGGAAAATAGGATCACATCTAGTTTTTAAGGTTGCAATTTGAAAAGTCTAACCACTAATCCTTGAATGTTTTTTGTCTCTGTCCTTTAAACAACCTAATACTTGTTTGCAGATTGTTGTCTGTACCCTCTTTCTCAAAAAGGGTGAAAAAGGAAATTGCTAACTTTTTTTTGCATGGTTTTTTATGGATTAACTTAGTTTTAATTGTTCAAAGTTTTAAATTAAATACAAATTCTCATCATTTATTAAATCAATCAGAGGAGTATGCTCTTTTCCTTCAAGGAAAATTAGAAACTCAAAAGTTGATTTAGGACTTGAGAGGAATTTGGGGTAAATGAACAAGGCAAACATTACATTGTTTAATTCATTTTTGGGAAAGTAATTGAACAACAACAAATCACTAAATTTTGTGGGACTAATTGAACAATTTACATTGCATAATTCCCTTTGGTTTGAAATTGAACAACACAAGTTATTTAATATTGTGGGAAAAAGAACTTCATTGTCTAAATTTTGGGATATTGTAATTGAACAAAGCAAAGAACTTAAATCTTGTGGAAAAAGAACAAACAAACTTTGCTTCCAAGTACTTGTATTTTCATAAATTTAGGAATATTTAAATCAAACTTAAGCTTGCTTTTCGATCTCACTAGAGGATTTTCTCTTCCTTCCAAGTGGGGGAATCAAAAACTCAACCTGGGGGATTGAGTTGTGAGTGAAGTTGATTGAGGGAAAGAAAATTGGTTGAAGTGCTTGTGGGAGAAAATGGAATGGACTAGGAGAGTATGCTCTTCTTCTTTCAAAGAATCAAAAATCTTGTAATCCTAAGCTCGCCAATCCTTTATATGCTTTTTAAACATTAGAGGGTCTGCCGGTTGAGGAAAAAATCTCCTGGGAATGACCCAAGTGAGGACAGGTTTACGCCAACCCTTCCAACTCACCATAAATAATTTCTTCCTTGTAGGCTAAAACCTCGGAAGATGGAATCGATTTTGTTCTTAGAATTTTGACATCATTCCTTGAACATGCTTGGGTGTGTGTAGAGCGAAGCCGCTTGAATCTTGCTTGCAAGACTACACATATTTGAGTACTCATAGGGCTCTACGCCTCAATTTTTCCTTGTGCAATTCTATGGGAGATGGTTTCAAATGGATTGCCCTATCATAAATAACAAATTATAGTCAAAACTACCCGATTCATCCCCGAAAGGGTGATAATCTTTATGCAAGGCAAATAGTAATTGCCCCAAGATACTCATCATTTCGTACCCTCACTTACGTTTGGAGACAGATAATATGGTAACATAATGAGAGACATTGTGTGCTTGGTGATAGCCATATTCTTATTAGCATTTGAGTGTGTACCTGAGTCTATGAGCAAAGATTTTCATCCTATGCTTAGACACTAGGGATTAAGGATGTGTTTGTTCACCCCTAACAATGCAAAATTGCTTGATGTGCTTAGAAGATCACTAAAAAGATAAATCCTTCAAACAAGAAACAAAATTCAATTCTTAAGACTACATGTTGTGTTTTTCACTCACTGGAAAGTCTCAGAGAACAATCTACAATCAGAAAAACTTCACATATTTCAAGACAAACTTAACAAATTTGACAAAAACTTGATAGAACATCAGAGAGTCACTTTTAGTCTGTCCTACATCGCATTTGGTTGTGCAAAGTCACATTTTGTATCTTGGCTCACAACTGATTAGTATTGCATCACTTTTAGGGAGAAAGGTTACATCCAGGATATCTATACTCGCATTTGGTTAATCATAAGCTCGTATCTAGTATTTCCTAGCTCACATGCAGAGTGTCGTATCTAAAACAGTGGGAAGTTGCATAGTTGTCCCTCAGAGAAAATTAGTATATTTGGGTACCCTTTTGGCTCCTTAGTCTGGTCCTGTTGCTTTTTCTAGTCTCTCTATTGTTGTTTCAAAACTTTTTCACAAGTCTACCTTGCATATCATTTTGGGATCTTACAATTTATCTCAAAATGTGTGGTCTATTCACTCTCAAGAACAACTTGATTCCCAGCTCATTATCAGGGCATTCTAACCCTTTGATGTTGGATTCATTTACTTCCTTCAAACAACAAATAATCCTTTATGTAACTTGGACACACTTACTTGGACAATTTGAGATTTCACTTGACATTATTGGGAAACTTTGGACATAGTTGAGATTCAACTTCATGGTTAACACAAGACGCAACAAGTATCTTGCTAACGAATTAGAAGTACCTACTAGATTGCTACATTTTAAAAAAGGAGAAACATGATGCAGAGGTAAGGGTGGTGGACTTAGAAACAACAATAATGGATATAAACTTGGTTAATGGTGGCTATGGTTTCCCAAACCCTTCGAATATTTTAATGAACTTAAAAGTAACAATGTTTCTCCCAGCAACCCAAGGTGACATAAACGGAAATTTATGATTGTATCTAAGGTAATTTGAAATTTTTAAAGGTTATTTTTAACCCCTAGGACACCCAACTCCCAATTCTTCTCCAAACTCGTCAGAGGCCTAATTGCAAATCTAGTAGCACTGCAGCAACTGAAAACATCTGATAGCTCAAAACTTTTCCACAATAAATCAATGAAAAAATAACCATTTCAGATACCATTTATTGAATAATTAAACATATAATATTATGGACTACTATTGTTTTGGACCAATTCATAGATCTTTGACTGCACACCTGCACAAATGCATTAGAAGTGATGATTTAACAAAGAAAATATTAACTCCTTGTATCCCCAAGACCCCAACCTTTGGGAAGCACCTTAATATGTCCCAAAACCTCTAAATAAAAAAGGGATTTGACTTAGACATTCAATAACATCAAAAGCCCCAAATTTCTCTCCTTTAAGCCCTTACAACTAGGGCTCTCACAATGTCTTATCTCCCCAGCTCTATAAACTTAAAAAACACTTGAATGAGAAATAAAATGACATTTTAATACAACCCACAACAACCAAATCACTCCTTGCACACAGAAATATACTGCTGCTACACATTCCAAGCAATTTCAATGCTTTTTCTCAACCAAACAATGGTGATCACTCCACATTTTCTTTACTCCTACACTTCCAAGGTTAATTAATTACTATAAATGTTATATTAGATGCATACCATGAATTATGGGCCCTTAGAGTTCATGGGATGGTTATATTTCAAAAGAGATGCAAAATTATCACTTAGAAGACTCCCAAAATAATGAAATTTCAGTCAACACCAGGTGTATAGAATTCAATACAGCTTAAAGAGAATCATAAAATGATTGAAGATGAATATAAAATAGGCCTTCAATACATTCTACTCCTTTTCAATGACCGAAGAACTCAAGACTTCAAAGAACAATGCAAAATGTGCAAAAATCCAAATTCTATTGCATCTCTATGATACAGTCCATATAGCCAGCCTCTCTCTTTTTCAAAAAATGGACTCTACAATCGATAATAATTTGTTTCCATCCCACTCTAACCATTTCTTGGTAGTTAAATTTGAATGGAATACCAAAAGACCTATTGCATGGAGTTCCCACTAAAGGACAAAATGGTTGTTACACTTTGAAAAAAAGGAATCTTTCAACTTTGCAAACACTCTAAAAACAACTTGAAACTTGTAACTTCTAAATCCTAATGTATTCCAAAATATTTTAGACTTATTCTAAACACATATAACTTTAAAAAAACTCCTAAACATTCCTTTGACCCCCTTGGACTCTATTGGTCCACTTACAAAGTATAATAGTCCTTTAAGGACAATTTCATTCACATGTTATTAAAAAGCCATTATAGGCTTTAGGATTTCATAGTTGATCCTCTTTGATGTGAAATTATCTCCTTCAATCACTGGTGTCTTTATGAGAGTCTTGTCTTCATTGCATAACTTTAGTGTCTTCATAGATTGTCTTAGGTGCCCTGCACCTTACTCCTCTCCACTCAAAGAACTCTTGTCCCAAGAGTTGTCCTTCATGTGCCCCTTGTGTGTCTTTGCAAATTTCTGATACTTAGGGATGAGATACTCCCCTAAAGTGACCCACCTTTGTCTCAAACACCCTGCATTCATACACAAAATATTAGATAAAAAATCATTGCCATTTGACTGTCTTCCTTCATGATAGTATTGTTGTTGATTGAATGTTTGCATTGTAGACCCTTGGACATACTTCATTGCTCAATTCTCCGTAACTTATGTACCTTTATCTACCTTCCCTCCAATAGGACACTTCATGGTCCCAATCATGATGAAATTCTGATCCATCAGTCCCTTCTTCTTAGGACTGTCATGCCCTTCTTCAATATGCACTTTCTCTTCTCAAACCCAACCAGTATCACACAGTGATCTTCCCTCTCCATGTACTGTAATATCATTTCCAAAACACATTATAAAATGCTTCATTTCATCCTTGAGAAGTGGTTTGAGGGTGTACTTCATCCTTCCATTGTGAACTAGATAAGTTTTTGTGAAGCCATCATGCACAACCCTCCCAGAAAATTGCCATGGTCTACCCTAGATGACATGCCCACAACTCATATCCAAGCCATCACATAGAATACTATCAGAATGTGGACCGATTGAAAAAATTAGAACAACTTGATCCTTCACAAGTATGCTATTATCTTTACTCACCCAAGTAGCATAGTATGGGTTTGGGTGTGGAAGAATTTGTAAATGTGTTGCCCCACTTTTGGTCTGCATACCTTTAGACAAAAGTGGATGTTTGGGGTGTAGTAGTGGTCCTGAAAGCTTCATGTGAGTCATAGGTCTAAGTCTAGCTATCCCCTTAGGATAGGAGACCTTTACCAGATTTCCCCATTTTGATTTCTCTCTTTTGTGAGCTGGAGGGAATCTGTATTTGAGATGTGTTTTCATTGGGTAGGTTAAGTTCCCAATACGGTAAAGGCCATGGTTCAAAGATTTCTAACATTAGTTTTACATCCAATTAAAGTATTTAGCCATAACTCTTCATTTTGCAGCTTGACAAAAAATTGGGTTCGGGCTTCTCCACCGACGGAAAAGCATCAGCAGGGTCCATATTCTACTGACGACTACTAAGTGATGTCTCAGTAGGAAGTGCAGTTATAAAATGGATCCCTTAAGCTTAGAATGACTACGGTGTCATAACTACACCTCTACAAGTCAAGAGGAATGATTAAATAGAAAGAAATCTAAGAAATAAGTCTAAAAGTGGAAAAGCAGAAAATGGCTTCTCCACTACTCCAACAAGCGGGTTTCAACCCACAGAGTACGTTTTCCACCAAGCCATTAAAATGAATTGATTTCAAGGAAGAATATATCTCATAAAGAATATGAGATATAAACAAGGTAGATGAAATCAACACATGCCATTTTGGCACCCTGACAGACCAAATTTCCCCCTTTGGCAGATTTTTGAACCGAGAGCAATCCAAAAGCATTTCTCCGCCCAAAGGAGAAGTAGAAAAGTAATTTTCCGCTACCTCAGAAAAGTTACCGTTGCGGTTACTAAAGTGAAAAGATATTTCTTAACAACCCATAAAAGCAAGGTAATTAATTCAAATAAAGTCATTTTACTTCATAACGGACTGTTTCATTAATGTTGAGGTCTTTTCATTCATGTGGTGCGAGGAGTCAGCCGTTAAAAGGTAAGAATACAAAATTTGTAAGATTAGTTGGAGGTTGCCAATAGGAGCTACAATTTTCTTAAAAAATTGTTTGAATTCAAAGCCTTTGATACTGGTTTTTATTTTCCCCTGCATTCTTATAAGATAATCTTCATTCCCAAATCAAATCATTTGATGTATGGCTTCTAGATTCATGGGATTCGACGCAATGAAAGGAATTACTTCTGAATGGCATAAGATTTTGGATACATCTCTGGAATTCTTTCATATGCACAACTTTCAGAACAGACAAAAAAGCAGACCAGATGCATCACATCACTAAGATGCTGAAGGAGAGAGGATTACTTGAAGCCACTGGTTTTCCTGTGGTTGTTCAAGCCCCAGAATTGATCAAGAATGCATCGCTCGATACAAACAAAATAATAGGCAAATCCTCTTGCCCAATGATATGGTGTTGCTATCCATTGATAGAGAATCGGTCCAAAAGTCGCTTCACATCCCAGAGCAAGTTGAGTATTCAAAAATGACATACAGTCGAGAAGTGATTGAATATATTGCCAAAAGGTCAATTTGGAAGAAGGAGATAATGAAAGCATGGTTTCAAGAGCCCAAGAGCACCAAAGGGAAGCTGCCAAAGACACTATATGGCACTAGTTTGAAGTTGGAGATCATAGACATTTTGGTGCTACTCCACAGGATCAGAGGTGAGAGTGAGGCACTCAATTTTTTTGATCATCACTTCTTCCTGGTTCAGTTATTTTGTTCCCAACACCACTTCATTGATTGGGCCCTTATGGTAAGTGAAAACCTCCCGAAGGTGCTAGATAGAGATAAGCGCCAAAATTAATTTTATATGTCTTCAATCCTTTTGTATATTCCGGCAACAATCCAAATTTTGCCAAGGCTTCCTAGATTAGAGGAATTTCCTGATGATGTTAGGAGTTACAAATTTTTCCCCTCTTTGAAATTGCACAATAGTTATGTAGAATATCTTTGGGTTAATGATATGTTTACAATGAGATTGTGCAAGGAGCTACAAGGCTTTCTAGAATGGAGATTCTCTACCGAAGCCATGGATTTTATCAGCCAATTTGGATGCTATTTTATTCAATTTAGAGATTTCTCATACCTTTGTCTTGCAAGTTTTGACGACTTCCCTTTGAAGCTGCCTAGATATCCTACGGATATGATCATGCTGGTGGAGGTGATGAGCCAAGTGCTGCAAGTGAATTTGATATGTGTTGATGCCAGGAAGAAAGGCTACGACTTCCCCATGACTATCAGAGCCTACAGTTGTGCGTCCTAGTCTGAGGCGAAGAATGTTCTAAAGGCATTCTCCAAGAGGTTTTCATTGGAAACCTATGATGTTCTGAGGCCACAATATGATCCAGTTAATTATGCTCATGATTATCTATAAATGAGCCAAGATATTCACCATGTAGATGACATTAAAGACTACTGGGCCAATTGTAGAGATGATCTGGAGAACAGAGACAAATTTTATGCCAGATTAACCATTGAACAAATCAAAAAGTTCAAGGTCAATTTTGCAGTCGAGGGGCTACTAGATGACAGCCAACACAGGTATGATAATACCTATCTCAAGAAGATCAAACCTCTCTCCATTAGTTTCGATTCCATGTTAGATCAAGTCGTCGGTGACTTGCAAACTCTAATGAGTGGTATTTATAAGAGGATAGAGTAGTGGGTTGAATGGACGGCAGGAAGAATTGAAGGATCAGATAGATGCCATTAAGAGTCTAGCTAATGAGAATTCCAGATGGCTCATCTGATACACCAATGTCCATGTCAATAGACATGAGGAGCTCATCAGATTTATCACAGCTACCACTACCTATAGGGATAAATTACGCAAAGGGAATGAAACTGAAGCTTGAATAGATTCTCTCCTTGTGCCAAATTTTGATTAATGTTGTAATGGATAAACCTTTAGTTATCATTTCTGGTTGGGGAAGTTGAACCATTTTAGTTACCCCACTTTTTGTAACGGCCCAATCTAGGACTCTATATGTATTATTGCCAAAATCAATACAAAGGTCGGCTAAATTTTGGTGTGAAGATAGCATTTTGCTGAGTCAATTGTGTGTGTCTGAATGTCATTTCTTTAACTATTCCATTGCATTTCATTTATCTTTATATTGAATTTGAATGTTTCTTTTAAGTTAGATTTGCAATCTGTATTCGAGCCATATTTTTGTATTATGATTTGATATAGTTAATTTAGGGGAAGATCCGTTGTTATCCTGAGTTGGGAAACATTTCTTCGAAATAGATTGATCCTTTAGCTTTTCATCATTAATCTCTAATTTTGCAATTGTATTTTTCAGTAGAAGTTCATGCATTACCAGTTTTGGAAGTTAATGTGATTGATGAAATCTCAGAGTTTGCTAGGTTTAAATTTGAATTCACCTCGCCTAAGCTATTTCTCATCTGGGTTTAGCTTGGTTTACCTCTTCTATTCTCAGGTCAAGAACATACCTCTGTTAGATTAGGAAAGATCAAGATTCACTAAAAATCATTCATATAAGGGAGTTATACCTTCAAATTCAGAGCAAAATTGGTTTTTCAATAACAATTTTCCAATTGTTGTATTCAATTGTTCTTAAGCACTTTGGGTATATTAGAATTAAATTCAAAAGAACAAATTGTTTACCAACAGATTTTTGGTGACTCTACTGGGGATACAAACAGTCGTTATAACTAGAAACATATCATGGAGAAAGATGGTGCTTCCCTCTGAAAACATAGTTCCTGTGCTCCAACCGAATCTTGGATTCCAAGACGATCAAGAGGAACTCATCTCCTCAATGAACACTTTTGCGTGGAGATACAGAAGAGATACAGAGCACTATAGGAATGCTAGTCAAGTGCTTGAACAAGAAGAAACTAGGGTAGAAGCACTTGAAATAGTCATTAGAAGGATAAATCTAAGAAGGGCACAACACCGAGCAGAGCATGAAGCTAGGCTACAAAATTAGTTGAAAATATGGAGCCTAAAAGGTTTCTCAGGAGTACAAGGAAAGAAGGTAGCACAGACCCAGTCTTCGAAAGACTTGCAAATATTAACTTTGCTCTTTTAGAAGTACCTCACCAAGGAAATAGAACCGCAAGGAGCTAGAGTAGACCTTCGTCACCTCCTGAGAAAACTACTTAGTTGTCCACCACTTGCCAAGTGTTAACTTTACATGGAGTAGTTGCCCCTCTCGTTATCAATTTAACACCCTATCTACCCCAAGTAGCTATGGCACTTCCTTGGGCTGTAGCAGTCGGACCTCTGCAATTAGCAGCATATAATCCTCTCCCTTTGGGTTCTAGAAAGAACTTTCCCAAATTTTATAGAGATGGGAAAGTATCTATAGATGAGCACATTACCGCCTTCTTTGATTTAGTCAGTATCCTATTAGTATGAGAGGAGGATCTAGTCATTAGACTATTTTTTGAGAACCTCATCGAGGGTGCCACCGATTGGTTTCACCATTTACCTAATTATTCCATCACTGATTGGGATTCCATGAGAGCTACCTTTGAAAGAAGGTTTAAAACTGCTGAAGATGAGCATGCCCTATTCACGCAATTAGCTTCCATCAAGAAAGAACCCTCTATCAGTATCAGGGATTTTATATCTAAATTCAACAAGCTTCTAAATCGTATTCCAATAGCTAACAGGCCTATGGCGGGAAATTTGAAAACATTCTTCATAAGTGCTATGTCGTTGGACATCAATTATGATCTAAGAAGGGTGAACCCTATAGATTCGGATGCCACATAGAGAACTATTGTAGAACTTGAGGACCATATGATCTCATCTAGGAAATGGAAAAGAGAGATACAATCTAGGACCAGTAGTAGCAATACTACATCATCAGATGAGATGATTCAAAAATTGTCCAATGAATTCATTTCCTTCAAGAGGCAACTTCCCACATTTAATAATCCCTACCAATGAAAATTTCAGGATCAGCCTGGGAGAAACAACAAGGGGAGGAATGCTGATGGAAAGGCATTATAGTTAACTGCTCCACCACAGAGCCTAGCTATAGAAGCTCCTCCTAAAAAAGGAAACATGTGTGCCTTCCACCTAACTACTGATCATGATGGAGAGAGCTACCCTGATGTAGTTCGTTCTTGGCAAATGCATCTGACTAATGAGTGGAATGCTAGAGTGTCCAGAGCTGAACTAGATTCATACTCGCATGGCAATTCTGAAAACTTATATTTAGAGTATGAATTGGATTCAGAGAAAAAAGAAACATGTTACACTAGCATAGATGGGACCTCTTATAGAGTCTTGACCCGGAGTCAGAAGGATAAAATTCATGCTTCAATACCTGCACTTAAAAACAACGAGGCATCTACCTCCTACTCTAAGGAAGCCAATCAAGGAGTGAGAATTCTACAACCAGGTAAGGAGAAAATCTCTTTTGACATTATTCAATTCTGTAGAGATTCCAGAATTCAAATTTCCCCTATAGACTACCTTAAGTCTAATCCCATAGAACTGCAAAAGCTAGTAGATTACTGTAAAGAAGGGAATCCAGAGCTAAACCAAAATTTCATGACTACTATAGAAAATGAGTCTATATTTGTAGAACCAAATAAGTAAGGAGAACATTCTATTTTTCCCACCTTCCTAGGCCAAATTCCTAACCTGTTCTATGTGTCATTTATTAATGGTTGCAAGTTAAGCAATTGCATAATAGACTCTGCAGCCTCAGATAATGCCATGCCATCAACTGTGGCTAAAGCTCTAGGACTTAACCTCACTAAAGCCAATGGTAGATTTTACTCTATGGATTCCAAGAAAGTACCCCTGGTTGGTAAAATTAAAGATGCTCAAGTGGTCAAGGCAGCACACCCCAAGAAGAAGATGTTTCTAACAATCCTTGTTGTTGATATACCTGCTAGTTACGGTTTACTGTTAAGAAGGAGTTTTTGCAGAGACCTTGGAGGGGAGATAAAGCTGGATTGGTCTCAAGCTTTAATCCCAGTAGGCACTAAAAATGTTAAACTAGTCCCAGAGGAGAAATCTAATTTTACAGTACTGAAATCTGATGACCCTAAAGCCCAAATTGTTGGAGATTTACTTCTGGCAGCTAGTTGATTGTATGTTTGTCATTGATGATAACATATAATATACAGTAGTGTTTTGTATGTACTTATTAGAATGATTTTATCAAGCCTTGCACGGTTGTATTCATGTTGTAGATATTTTTTTTATGTTTTTTTCATACACGCAGACTCAGATATGAAGTTTCAGTTGTGTTGTGCAATTCTGTTAAACGACAGTTACAGTTTCTGGAGTTTGTCTGTACAAAGCTAATGTATTGCATTGGTTCTTGAGTTGCACCTATCTTCAGGATATGTGTGTGTATATTCAAGTTTATTTATGAGTTGATGATAGTTATCTAAAGGTGCCAAACATGTTTCAACAAGATTGCAATGTTAGAGTTAATTTGGTGAGGCTGACTTTGTGAAGCGTCGCATCTATTCATTTTATATTGTGTAGTTGTAATTATGCTTGCATGGTTAGTTAAGCCAACAAGGATGTTATGAAGAGTTTTCTAATAGGTCCCATGATCTCATACTTTGAGGAAGATACTTATAGTAGTTCATTTTTGAAATGCTAAGTGTGAATGAGAAGATAAGAGACATAAAAAGTACAGAGCAGAATATCAGCTGTGTTTCATTCATCAAGGATCTATGTGAAGAAGAAGTGAAAGATTACAATACATTGGAAATGATCAAGAAATTGGGTCTACTCTACAGTTCATCATCAGATATAGTGCATATCTGTTCTACAAAAGGTTGTAGCCTTCACCATTGAAGCAGTGAGATTTTGGACAGTGATTCCTCACCCTTAACAAGGTTATTTGTAAAAGACTCCTAATAGGGTCAGACCCTAAACCAGGTCACTATACTTATTGCATTGTAAAGAACAAATCCTAACAGGGTTGCAAGATCTTCTAAAAAGGATTATTATAAACAAGTATAGTTCATTGTGGGTGTTAATTCCCACCAGGGTTTTTACGATTTGGTTTCCCTGTAACCAAATTGTGGTCTTGTCTATTGTGTTATCTAAATGTGCATTTACTTTATTGTATTCTAGAATTAAAAAGAAGAAAATAATTTAATTAGATGATAACTAATTCACCCCCCCCCCCCTCTCAG
>MU226793.1:5301830-5318905 GCA_018584345.1 Thuja plicata
ATCAAGAAAGTAGACAAGGCATACACAATATGGAAGTATTTAGAAGACATGTTTGAAGGAGATATCCAAGCAAAGAATGTGCACAGGAAGACATGGAAAAAGAAATACAACAATCTTGAGATGTTACCTGAAGAAAACATCAGAGCCTATAATCAGAGGATGAATGAAGCAGTTTCAGGAATCAGAAATAATGGTGGAGAAATATCAGAAAAAGACATAATGGACAAGCTGTTGACTACTTTAACAGTAGACTATGAGAACAAGATCAATATTCTAGAGGAAACCATGCAATTTTCACAAGACTTCTTGATCTGTAAAATCTCTGCATTTGAGATATCAAGATTGAAGATTAAACCCAAAAGTGAAACAACCTTCAAAGCCTCAGTTCATGGTAAGAAACCTTTACACATCTCTAGCAATACTAAGAAAGAAGAAGTTGATGAAGAACTAGAAGAAATCATTGCCATGATTGCTAAAAGAGAAAAGAAAGGCAAAGGCAAGTATAAATTATAGTTGTCATTCAAATGTTTTTCATGCAACAAGATCGGCCACTTTGCATCCAAGTGTCCTACAAGAGTAAAGAAATTCAGATCTGATTATAAACCAAAATATAGAAAGGAATGATATCATGCTGAAGAAGGTGTAACTGATGAAGATTCAGGATAAGATGAAATTGGATTTGTTTCCCTTAAAGACATGTAAAAATTTCTTGAGGAGATGGACATTGAAGATGAAAAGGAAGCACAGGAGTTAGCCCTAATTTCCAAAGTAGACATCAGAATTGATTACAGGATCATTGATAGCAGATGCTCTCACCACATGATAGGTGATAAAGAAATATTTGTTCATCTAGACAAGCACAAAGGTGGTATGGTTAGATTTGGAGATAACACTCCCAAACCTATCATAGGCAGAGGATCTATCACCCTAGATGGAAAGAATCATACAGATGATGTTCTGTATGTTGATAGATTATATCACAATTTACTAAGTGTTGGACAACTACTTGAGAAAGGTTATCATTTGGAATTCAAAGACAACAAATGCATTATTAGAAACAAAGAAGGAGACATGATTGCATCATACTCAAAAACAAAAGGTAATGTTTTTCAGCTCAATTCAGATGTAATTTGTTTTGTTGCAAAAGTGAATGACAGTTGGTTATGGCACAAGAGACTTTGTCATATCAATTTTGATAATATAGTAAAGATAAGCAATGTTAAGGCAGTGAGAGACATTCCAAGTATTGCAAGACCAGTTGACACAATGTCTAGGGAATGTGTTTTGGGAAAGCATGTAAGGAGCTCTTTCAGAAGAAAGCAGAACTCAGCTGGAAACAAGTTAGACCTAGTGCATACAGATTTATGTGGTCCTACTCAAACTAGATCATACTACGGAGAAAGGTATTTCATTTTTTTTGTTGATGATTTTTCAAGGATGATGTGGGTTGCATTCTTAAAGGAGAAGTTTGAATCCTTTGAGAAGTTCAAAATATTCAAAGCCAAAGTTGAGAATGAATCTAGCATAAAACTAAAGTGTCTAAGATCATATAGAGGAGGAGAATTCACCTCTGACCAGTTTTATGACTACTGTGAAGAACATGGAATCAAAAGACAGTTGAGTGCACCTAGAACCCTTCAGTAGAATGGGATAGCAAAAAGAAGGAATGGGATCATACTTGATACAGCGCGCACTATGATGATTGAAGGAAAATTTCTGCATACCTATTGGAGAGATGCAGTCAATATAGTAGTCTATACTATCAACAAAATACAACTAAGACCAGGCACAAATAAGAAACCTTATGAACTTTGGTTTGGTAATATACCTACAGTAAAATACTTCAAAATCTTTGGCAGCAAGTGCTATATCAAGAGAGATGATGGTGTTGGTAAGTTTGATACTAGAAGCGATGAAGGTATTTTCCTTGGTTATTCTACTAAAAGAAAAGCATACAGATGTTTCAATTTAAGATTAAAGAAGATAATAGAAAGTACTCATGTAAAGATTGATGAGAAGTTCATGGTGCAAGAGAGGTAATATGAATATGCACCTATGATTGAGGATGAACCCATGCCTAACAGTAAAGACACTGTTATTAAAGAAATGTTTGATTGCATTGATGTACCATGTAATGAACCTAGATCAAGCAAAGAAGTATCACAGATTACAGATGAGGATGTCACACCAAAAGTTTCAAAATTCACATCTAGGTATAATTCAAAAGATGATATCATTGGAGATCAAAGCAGTAGTGTTTTGACTAGACCTAAAGAAAAAGTTTAACAGTGGATGAAGAGGTATGTTTACTTTCACAGATTGAACCTTTAAATATTGAAGATGCTTGGAAGGATTTTGATTGGCAGAAAGCAATGGAAGAATAATTAGATCAAATAATAAAAATTGACACATGGGAATTGGTTCCCAGACCTAGTGACAAAAATGTGATTGGAACAAAGTGGTTATTCAGGAACAAGACGAATGAAGATGGTATAGTGGTCAAAAACAAAGCAAGACTAGTGTGTAAAGGATATGTGCAGAGGGAAGGGATAGATTACATTGACACATTTGCCCATGTGAGCAGATTAGAAGCCATTAAGTTATTCTTGGCCTATGCAACA
This sequence comes from Thuja plicata, assembly GCA_018584345.1. Lineage (NCBI taxonomy): Eukaryota > Viridiplantae > Streptophyta > Pinopsida > Cupressales > Cupressaceae > Thuja > Thuja plicata. The sequence continues at coordinate 5,304,452 of MU226793.1, forward strand.
TTCAAAGACTTCAAAGTATATCAAATGGATGTCAAATCAGCCTTTCTGAATGATGACTTGAAGGAAGAAGTCTACATAGAACATCCTGAAGCATTTAATCTATCAGATAAACCAAACATGGTATGCAGATTGAAGAAAGCACTCTATGGACTTAAACAGGCTCCAAGAGCTTGGTATGAGAGACTAGATGGTTATCTTACCAAGATTGGATTTAAGAAAGGAGCAGCAGATTGTAACCTATTCATAAGAGAGACACCTGATGGATTATTACTTGTTTCCATATTTGTTGATGACATTATCTTTGGAGGTAATGACAAGCTTAGTGCAGAACTTGCAAAAGAAATGCAGAATGAATTTGAAATGAGCATGATTGGTCCTATAAAATATTACTTGGGATTAAATGTAAAGTAGATAGATAAAGGAATATTTATAAATCAGTCCAAATATGTGAAGGAAATATTGAAGACTTTCAAGATGGAAGACTGGAAGCCAGTATGCACTCCTATGATAACATGAAGAAATCTTTCTAAAGAAGATGATTCTGCAGCAGTTGACAAGACATTGTATAAGTCTATGATTGGAAAACTTATATATATTACTCAATCTAGACCAGACATATCTAATGCAGTTGGCATTGTTGGTAGATTTTTAGCTAAAATCACCTAATGGAAATAAAGAGAATATTTAGATATCTAAAGGGAACTATAGAATATGGTTTATGGTATCTTGAATCAGAGAATGTGCAACTTCATGTGTATATAGATGCAGATTGGGTAGGTTGTATTGATGACAGGAAGAGTACTTCTAGAGCAGTAGTATTTCTTGGAGATAGGTTGGTTTCTTGGGTAAGAAAGAAGCAGAATTGTATCTCTCAGTCGACAATAGAAGTTGAATATGTTGCAGCAACGTTGAATTGTTCAACAATGGTTTGGATCAAGTAGATGGTTAAAGATTTTGGTATATAGGTTGATTATCCTATTGTTATTCATTGTGATAACACCAGTACTATCAACATGTCCAAGAACCCTATGATGCATGCAAATACAAAGCACATTGAAATTAAATACCATTTTCTTAGAGAAAAATTTGCAGATAATGAAGTAAAATTGAACTATGTGAGCACCAAAGAATAGTTGGCAGATATTTTCACAAAGCCTTTATCAAAAGATACTTTTGAGTATCTCAGGGAGAAGTTGGGAGTAATTCCCTCTCCTGAGTCTGATTAGATAAAGAAGCAAGAACATCAATCCATAGTGACTAATGAATGGTTGACTACTCTACTTATGGAGTAGTACTTGTGCCTAACTATTTATAGCGCCCTTTTCCATTGATGTCAAAGGGGAGTATATAGTAAGGGGGAGCATATACTCTGGGGGAGTATAAACATAGATAGAGGAGTTGCAGCAGTGTAGAGGAATATTTGATGAGGATATTGAGAAGATTGTAAAAAGAAAGAAGACACCATGTGCTGAAGATGTTTTTAATATCATATGTTTCCATTAATGTCAAAGGAGGAGATTGTTGGAGATTTACTTTTGGCAGCTAGTTGATTGTATGTTTGTCATTGATGACAATATATAATATATAGTAGTGTTTTGTATGTACTTATCAGAATGATTTTATCAAGCCTTTTGCGGTTATATTCATGTTTTAGATATGTTGTTTATGTTTTTTTCATACACGCAGACTCAGATATGAAGTTTCAGTTGTGTTGTGTAATTATGTTAAATGACAGTTACAATTTTTGGAGTTTGTCTGTACAGAGCTGACATATTGCATTGGTTCTTGAGTTGTGCCTATCTTTGGGATATGCATGTGTATATTCAAGTTTGGTTATGAGTTGATGATAGTTATCTAAAGGTTCCAAATGTGTTTCAACAAGATTGCAATGTTAGAGTTAATTTAGTGAGACTGACTTTGTGAAGCGTCATGTCTATTCAGTTTATATTGTGCTATTGTAATTATGCTTGTGTGGTTAGATAAGCTGACAAGGATTTTATGAAGAGTTTCCTAACAGGTCCCATAATCTCATACTTTGAGGAAGATACTTATAGTAGTTCATTTGTGAAATGCTAAGTGTGAGTGAGAAGATAAGAGATAGAAAAAGTACAGAGCAGAATATCAATTGTGTTTCATTCATCAAAGATCTATGTGAAGAAGAAGTGAAAGATTATAATACATTGGAACTGATCAAGATAGTAGGTCTACTCTACAATTCATCATCAGATATAGTGCATATCTATTCTACAGAAGGATGTAGCCTTCATCATTGAAGCAGTGAGCTTTTGGACAGTGAGTCCTCACCCTTAACAGGGTTATTTGTAAAAGACTCCTAATAGGGTCAGACCCTTAATCAGGTTATTATAATTATTGCAATGTAAAGAACAACTCCTAAAAGGGTTTCAAGATCTTCTAACAGGGATTATTATAAACAAGTATAGTTCATTGTGGGTGTTAATTCCCACCAAGATTTTTACCATTTGGTTTCCCCGTAACCAAATTGTGGTGTTGTCTATGTTATCTGAATGTGCATTTACTTTATTGTACTCTAGGATTAAAAAGAAGAAAAAAATTTAATTAGCTGATAACTGATTCACCCCCCCTCCCCCCCTCAGTTATCCTTTGGGACTATTCTAACACAAATTTTGTATCAAGAATTGGAATTTGGTAACTATATGTTGTTTACTAATGACCACAATGAGGAAATGGAATCTGGGGAAGAGGAAAAGTAGTTTTCTGCCAAAGAAACACCACCATAGATCTAGACCCTTGAATTTGATGTAAATTGTGCATCTTCAGGATCTAGTGTAGGTGTGGGCTTGATATCACCATACGGAGTATGTGAACCTATGGCTTATAAATTGGAGTTCGGGAACACCAAAAATACTTCCGAGTATGAAGCAATCCTGTTAGGGATTATTGTTGCAAAGGAAAAAGGTGTGAAGATCTTGAGATCTTGTGGTGATGATGAGCTGATCATGCATCAAGTAAAGAATCAATACTCTGTAAAAAATCATAGATTAAAGAATTACAGAAACAGAGTATGGGACGAAATAGAGGCACTGGATGCATTCTTTATTGAATTTGTGTCGAGAGAGTTAAACTCCAAGGCAGACTCCTTGGCTGTGTTAGATTTGATACTCCTCCCTCACCCAAAATTCAAAGATAAGAAGTACCAAGTGGAGATTTTATATCGACCATCTGTGTTAGATAATATAGAAGATTGGCAAGTGTTTGAAGATGGTCAGAACCTCCTTCTCTTATTGGAAATCGGTGGTAGCTTCCATAAAGATGTCCCTAACAGAAATAAAGGAGACCATCAGGACAATAAAAAGAAATATAATTCTGATGTCATCCAATTACAAGGTAACATCATTTCCCCACATTTGGTCACTCTTGAGAAGCTTTTCAATAGGAATGACACCTTTGTTAAGAAGAAGAGAATCGAGAGAGGTCCTACCACTGGAAAATATGAGGGGATGAATATAGGAACTGAGAAGGATCCCAAGATGATCAACATTGGGAAATGTTGCACTGAAAAGGAGAGGGAAGAGGCCAGGAAACTTTTCCTAGAATACCAAGTTTTTTTTTCCTAGAGTTATGATGATTTGAAAAGTTTTATGAACGGGAAATTCAAACACCAGATTCCTTTGAAACCTGAGGCAACTCCATTCAGACAAAAACAAAGGAATTACAACCCCAAAGTTGTTGATGCTATAATCAGGGAAGTTGATAAAATTATCAAAGCAAGGACCATATACCCTATCCACCATTCTACCTGGGTAGCAAATATAGTGCTAGTGATGAAGAAGAATGAAGAAATAAGAATCTGTGTTGATTTTAGAAACCTTAATCAATCCTCCTTAAAGGACAATTATGAACTCCCCAATATGGATCATCTTTTACAGATCGTGTCCAGAGCTGAAATGATGTCCATGTTAGACAGCTTCTCGGGGTATAACCAAATTGAAGTCAAGAAAGAAGACCAACATAAAATGACTTTCACTACTCCATGGGGCACCTTCGCATACCATAGGATGTCATTTGGGTTAATAAATGCTAGGGATACCTTTTAGAGAGGCATGGACCTTTCCTTCAATCATATGAAGAACAAAATCATTGGTATGTATCTGGATGACCTTACTATATTCTCCAGGAAAAGAGTAGATCACATAAATGACTTAAGGAGAGTATTACAAAGGTGTCGGGAAGACGGGATTTCATTGAATCCTAAGAAGTTAGTTTTCTATGTGACTGAGGGTAAATTTCTAGGCCACATTTCCTCCCAAGAAGGCATAAGGATCGACCGAGAAAGAGTAAGATCCATCCACTAATTGAGTCTACCTGTGAATAAAACTGGAGTGAAATCATTTTTCGGTCAAGTAAACTTTCTCAGAAGATTCGTTCTAGATTTCTCTAAGATTACCAAATGCATGGTTGACATGATGAAAGGAAACATGAGTTTCAAGTGGAACGACCCTAGTAAACAAGCCTTCAAAATCATAAAGAACACCATATCCAATGCTCCCGTGTTATTCCACCCATATTATAAGAAATATTTCATAATCTATTGTTACTCTTCTGAACATACTCTATCAGCCATTCTCATGCAGGAGAACAAAGAGGGAATTCAAGCTCCCATTGCCTTTATGAGCACACCTCTAAAAGATCATGAGTTGAGATACTCCCAGGCTTGAAAACACGCTTTCGTAGTTGTAAAGGCTTTAAATAATTTTAGATTTTATATTCTACACTCACACTCTCTTATGTATGTGCCTGATATTGCAGTAAAAATCATCTTGACTCAACAGGATGTAGGATGTAACAATAGAGGAGCATGGGTAGCTAAATCCCAAGAATATGACATAGAGATCAAGCCCACCAAGCTGGTGAGGGGAAATGCACTGTGCAAGGCAATGGAAGAAAACCAAACAAATGAAAACTCAGAAGAGGTACACTTGGTTTTGGCAGTAAGTATGCAAGACCCTTGGTTTGAAAATATCATGTATTTCCTGACATATGGTGAATTCCCTGAAGGGTTAACCCCTAAGAAAAAGAGGGACCTAAAACTAAAATCATCTAAATATGTAATTTGGGAGGATAGATTGTATAAAAGATCCATAGATGGAACTTTTCTCCGGTGTGTCGACAGACAACAATAGGAGAAGTTGTTAAAGGTGTTTCATGATGAAGCTTTCGGGGGACACTTATCCTCATCAGTCACTGCATTCAAGATTTTAAGATAGTGTTTTTACTGGATAGGAATGTTTAGAGATGCATACCATTTGGTAGCAAGGTGTGAAAAATGCAAAATGTTCGCTGAAAAGCCACAGTTGGCAGCACTACCTCTGAGACTAGTGGTAATTGAAGGTCCTTTTCAGCATTGGGGTCTTGATTTTATTGGCCCTATAAACCCCACTTCTAGTGCATGTCATACCTACATAATCACTGTGACTAATTACTTCACAAAATGGGTGGAGGCAAAAGAAACCAAGAGAACTACTTCAGAAGTAGTATGTGAGTTTATCAAAGAAAATATTCTGGTAAGATTCAGTGTGCCTATTAAGTTAGTTATGGATAATGCCTCATACTTTTCTTCTCAAGAAATTACAGAATTTTTCTTTGAGCATGGCATCATGATGAGTCACTCATCTAATTATTTTCCTCAAGGGAACAATCAAGATGAATCTAGCAATAAAAATTTGGTAAACATCATGAAAAATCTTGTAGCAGACAACGAGAAAACTTGGCACAAGAAGATCTATGAAGCCCTCTGGGAAGATAGAGTGACTCCCAAAAGATCCATTGGTGTATCTCCTTTTGAACTTGTTTACGGGGTAGAAGTCAGTCTTCCATTACCATTAGAGTTAGCTACTTGTAAACTAAGGATAATAGTAGAGGATGACATATATGAATATGGTTTAGAAAAGAGGATTTTGTACCTGAGAAAACTGGAAGAAGAAAGGGAGAAAATGGTTGATCATATCACATGGCATCAAATGTGTGTGAAGAACTTGTTTGATAAAAAAGGAAGACCCCAGAAATTTATGGAGGGAGACATGGTGCTATTGTGGGACAAACACAGGGCACCCAAAGGCATGCACAAAAAATTTGAAACACTATCAAAAGGACCTTTTAAAATCCATCAAGCATTTGGGAAGAATTCATTTAAATTGGCATATCCAGATGGTGAGGCACTACCCTTGATGTATAATGGTCAAGATTTAAAACTCTATCAGATCTGAATTGAAAATAGGTAACCCATGTATTGTACCATAGTTACACTTAGTTCCTTTTTATTTTCCTAGCTAGGTTTTGTTTCTTCTTTCCTTTTCATGTCTTGCTTTAGTTTTGTGGTGAGCCGCCTTTTATTGAGCCTTGAAAAACTAGAGACTTGAGTTCCTTGCTTGGACATGTGAATGTCCAAGTCCCTAGACAGAGCCAGTTGTTGCCCCACTTTTGGTCTGCATACCTTTAGACAAAAGTGGATGTTCAGGGTGTAGTAGTGGTCTTGAAAGCTTCATGTGAGTCGTAGGTCTAAGTCTAGCTATCCCCTTAGGATAGGAGACCTTTACCAGATTTCCCCATTTTTATTTCTCTCTTTTGTGAGCTGGAGGGAATCTGAATTTGAGATGTGTTTTCATTGGGTAAGTTAAGTTCCCAATCTGGTAAAGGACATGGTTCAAAGATTTCTAAGATCATTTTTACAGGCAATTGAACTATTTAGCCATAATTCTTCATTTTGCAGCTTGGTGGAGAATTGGGTTCGGGCTTCTCCACTGGCGCAAAAGCATCAACAACATGCATATTCCGTCGACGACTACCAAGTGATGTCTCAGCAAGAAGTGTAGTTAAAATGAATCCCTTAAGCTTAGAAGGATTGCGGTGTCAGAAATACACCTCTACAAGTCAAGAGGAATGATTAAATAGAAAGAAATCTAAGAAATAAGTCTAAAAGTAGAAAAGTGGAAAATGGCTTCTCCACTACTCCAACAGGTGGGTTTCAACCCATGGAGTATGTTTTCTACCAAGCCATTAAAATGAAGTGATTTTGAGGAAGAATCTATCTCATAAAGAATCTAAGATATAATGAAGGCAGATGAAATCAACACATGCCATTTTGGCACCCTAACAGACCAAATTTCCCCCTTTGGTGGATTTTTGAACAGAGAGCACTAGAAAAGTATTTCTCCACCCAAAGGAGAAGTGGAAAAGTAATTTTTTACTACCTCAAAAAAGTTACTATTGTGGTTAATAAAGCGAAAAGACATTTCTTAACGACCCGTAAGAGCAAGGTAATTAATTCAAATAAAGCCATTTTACTTCATAACGGATTATTTAATTAATGTTGAGGTCTTTTCATTCATGTGGCATGGGAAGTCAGACATTAAACGGTAAGAATTCAAAATTTATAAGATCAGTTGGAGGTTGCCAATAGGAGCTACTATTTTCTTAACAAATTATATGAATTCGAAGCCTTTGATACTAGTTGTTCTTTGCCCCTACATTCTTAAAAGATATTCTTCATTCATGAATAAAATCATTTGAAGTATGGCTTCTAGTTTCATGGGATTCGATGGAGTGAATGACATTACTTTTGAATGGCATAAGATTTTAGATACGTCTCTGGAGTTCTTTGATATGCAAAAATTTTAGAATAGACTAAATGCGGACGAAATACATCCCATCACTGAGAAGCTGAAGGAGAGCGGATTAGTTGAAGTCACTGGCTTTCTCGTGGTTGTTCAAGCCCTAGAATTGATCTGGGAATGCATCGCTTAATACAACCTAGATACCAGGAAAATCCTCTTGCCCAATGATACGGTGTTGCTATCCATTGATAAAGAATTGATCCAGAACTTGCTTCGCATCCCAGAGCAAGATGAGTATTTAGAAATGACATGCAGTCGGGTGGTGATTGAATATATCACCAAAAAGTCAATTTGGAAGAAGGAGATACTGAAAGCATGGTTTCAAGAGCCCAAGAGCACCAAAGGGAAGCTGCCAAAGATACTATATGGAACTAATCTGAAGCCGGAGATCATAGATATTCTGGTGCTACTCCACAGGATCATAGGTGAGAGTGAGGCACTCAATTTTTCTGATCATCACTCCTCCCTAGTTGAGGTAATTTGTTCCCAAGACCACTTCATTGATTGGGTCCTTATGGTAAGTGAAAACCTCTCGGAGGCCCTAGATTGAGCTAAGCGCCAGAATGAATTTTATGTCTTCAGTACTTTTTTATATTCTGGCAACAATCCAAATTTGGCAAGGGCTTCCTAGATTAGAGGAATTTCTTGATGATGTTAAGAGTTACAAATTATTCCCCTCTTTGCAATTGCACAACAGTTATGTAGAATATCTTCAGGTTAATGATACGTTTACAATGAGATTGTGTAGGGAGCTACAAGGTTGTCTAGAAAGGAGATTCTCTCCTGAAGCCATGGCTTTTATCAATCAATTTGGATGCTATTTTATTCAATTCAGAGTTTTCTCATACCTTCATCTTGTAGGTTTTGACGACTTCCCGTTGAAGCTGCCCAAATATCCTATAGATATGATCATGTTGGTGGAGGTGATGAGGCAAGTGCTGCAAGTGAATTTGATATGTTCTAATGCTAAGAAGAAAGGCTACGACTTCCCCATGACTATCGAAGCCTACAGTTGTGCGTCCCGATCTGAGGCGAAGAATGATCTAAAGGCATTCTCCAAGAGGTTTTCATTGGAAACCTATTATGTTTTGAGGCCACAATATGATCCAATTAATTATTCTCATGATTATCTGCAAATGAGCCAAGCTATCCACCATGTAGATGACATTGAAGACTACTAGGCTAATTGTGGAGATGATCTGGAGAGCAGAGATAGATTTTATGAAAGATTAACCATTGAACAAATAAAAAAGTTCAAGGTCAATTTTGTAGTCGAGGGGCTACTAGATGATGGCCAGCACATGTATGATAATACCTATCTCAAGAAGATCAAACCTCTCTCCATTAGTTTCGAGCCCATGTTAGAGAAAGGCATCGGTGACTTGCAGACTTTAATGAGTGGTATTTATAAGACGACAGACCAGTGGGTTGAATGGACGATAGGAAGAATTGAAGGATCAGACATATTCCATTAAGAGTCTGGCTAAGGATCATTCTAGATGGCTCATCTGATACACCAATGTCCATGTCAATATACATGAGGAGCTCATCAGATTTATCACAGCTACGACTACCTATAGGGCTAAATTAGGCAAAGGGAATGAAACTGAAGCTTGAATAGATTCTCTCCTTGTGCCAAATTTTGATTAATGTTGTAACAGATAAACCTTTGGTGATCATTTCTGGTTGGGGAAGTTGAACTGTTTCAGTTACCCCCCTTTTAGTAACAGCCCAATCTGGGACTCTATATGTACTATTTCCAAAATCAATACAAAGGTTGGCTAAATTTTGGTGTGAAGATAGAATTTTGCTGAGTCAATTGTGTGTATCTAAATGTCATTTCTTTAACTATTCCATTGCATTTCATTTATCTTTATATTGAATTTGAATGTTTCTTTGAAGTTAGATTTGCAATCTATATTCTAACCAGATTTCTATATTATGATTTGATACAGTTAATTTAGGGGAAGATCTGTTGTTATCCTGAGTTGGGAAACATTTCTTTGAAATAGATTGATCCTTTAGCTTTTCATTATTAATCTCTAATTTTGCATTTGCATTTTTTAGTAGAAGTTCATGCATTACCAGTTTTGGGAGTTAATCTGATTGATGAAATCTCAGAGTTGGCTAGGTTTAAATTTGAATTCACCCTGCCTAAGCTATTTCTCATCTAGGTTTAGCTTGGTTTACCTCTTCTATTCTCGGGTCAAGAACATACCTCTGTTAGATTAGGAAAGATCAAGATTCATTGAAAATCATTCATATAAGGGAGCTGTACCTTCAAATTCAGAGGGAAATTGGTTTCTAAATAACAATTTTCCAACTATTGTATTCAATTGTTCTTAAGCACTTTGGGTATTTTAGAGTTAAATTCAAAAGAACAATCTGTTTACCAACAAAATGCAACTTGGTGATCACTTCTCTTGAAACCAATTTATGTGAAGCACCTGAATCAATAAGAAAACTACAAACCTTACCATAGATCAAACACTTGGTCTTGAATATGCTTGTCTCTTGCACTAGTTGTCCTCTTCCCATCAACAAACATTATCCTTCTTCTGGTAGCACTAAGATAGGTTCATGCTACTCCTCCTTTATTGTCTCTTCTTCTACCAAGTTTATCCTCTTATCTCTACCCTTGTCCTCATTCCACTTAGGACATCTAAAGGATTGATGACCTATGTCATTGCATGTAAAACATCTCCCTATGAACACTCCATTGTTCCTTCCTCCACTATATCCTCCTCTTGTCTTTGATGTGTATGGCTTGTCTTTGTCTTTATCATTGTTATTCTAAAAATCAGTGGTACCTCTACCACTGATTCCTCTCATAGATGACCCTCCTCTTGTACTTCCTTTTCTCTCTTGTCTTCTCTTTATCTTCTCCTCAACCTTAATGGCTAGCTTGTAACTGTATAGTCAAAAAATGGAAAAAATTCCATGGTAGACTTGTTTAGCCTTCTTAGTAGGTGGTTTGGGGTCATATCAAGCACCTTTAATGGGTTCTTGACTTTGACCTAGCTTTCTGCCTATTCTACCTCTTATTCCACTTCTTTCCATCCAGTTTTTGGCATCCTGGACTGCAGATCTGAGGTTTTTGACTTCAGGGTCAAGGTAAACCTTTTGGGTCTATGTCAACCTCAACCCTAACCTAGGTTAGGGTCAACCTTGACCTTGACCCAGGGTTCAAATCTCAGGGTCCCACAGTTTATGGATCTCAGTCTTTACAAAAAGTTATTTTCTGCTTCCGCGTCGACTATTTTGGGGTTCTGAAGTGGTAAATCTTAAATTATATTTAATATAGGTCCTCTTCTAGGGGCATGGGTCTAATTGGAATTTAATTCTCCTAGGTTGGCCTCCTTAGAATATTTTGCCCTAATTTCATATAAAAGGAAGCCTTCTCCTCTCATTTTCTCTAAGTCTTCCAAGTGCAAAAAGCTCTAACCAAGATTTTGTTCTAGCATCCATTGTTCTACATGTTTTCAAGCTCTCAAGGTGTTCAAGTCTTCCTCTCAAGCATTCAATTCCTCCATTGAAGATCAAGGATTCAAGCTTTCAATCCTTTGAAGGGATTTGGTTCAAGCATTCAAGATTTATCATTCAAGCCCTAGATCTATCCATCATGATGGTGTGATCTTCCTTCAAGATCCTTTGTTCATCCTCAAGACTCTTTCATCATCTCTTCAAGGTGGATTCCAAGCATACAATCATGGAGGTTTATGGTTTCTAAACTCCATGCTTTCATATTTACATACTTGCTTACATTTGAATTACAATTACATATCTATTCAATATCATAGCTTCATTGTTAGATTCAATTCTACTACTTGCTAGCATTCTTATTTCAATTATTGATTTCAAGGTTAATTCCTAAATTGGGGTTTGACTAAGGAAAACCCCTCCTCCATAATAAAAAAACCTCTTTTTCTTGTAGGTACAGGTTCAGAATAGTAGATTTGAGACCAGATCTGGATACCCTTTTTGGCCAACTTCTGGGATCCGCGAACAATGTCACTTTCAGATCTGTGCAGGTCAGGGTCAACATTATTGGGTCAGGGTTGACATTTGTGGGTCAAGGTCGACCTTGTTAGATTAATAGTCTATCGGGTTATTAATTAAATCATTATGATCTAATTACTAACTCACCTATTCACTCTAATTTCTTATGCTAACCTTAGGTTTTCCCTTTTAGGGTTTCGTGATTCCTTTTATAAGGATTCACCTCTTAGTTTTCATTAGAGAGATTGTATTCATTATTGTTGTTATTAGAAGCTTTATTCTTTTCAACATGGATTTCACTCCTCTGGCTTTTTGGCCTCCATAGTTTCTCTTCTTATGTCTGCTTCTTGCTTCTTCATGTGACAGTCTTGCATGCAGGTGTTCTTGGGTGGATTTGTTTTCCTCAAATTTAACATGGTATCAAAGCTCTCCTGCTTCTCGCTGTTCTATTTTTTTTTAAGCAAGCTCATCGCAGTTCAGGGGTTTGAAGTTCTCTAATTTTTTCTGGCATTTTTTATTGGATCTGGGGGGTCTTTGTTTTTTGAGGCACTTTAGACCAAAACCGACCTCATGGTTGCGTCCGGAAGGCCCAAAAACCCCATAATCCATATAAGGTACGTCCGGTTTGGACACCAGAGCGTCTGGGGAAATTTTTTTTGCTCTACTAGGGCCGTACAGACACGTTTTTCAAAAAAAATTAAAAAATGCTTGTTTTTTAATATTTTTTGGCATTTAAAAAAATGCGTCCAATGTTATTTGTCGGGCGCCGCCGTCGCGCCACCACCGGCGCTCCACCACCACCGGTTGGTGGCCAGCCCACCACCCAGCCCACTCCGTGGCCCCCTACCGGCTCCGCCCCTCCGCGGCTCCCCCACCACCGGCCCCACAGGCCTCTGCTCGCCACCTCCCGGCCCACCTCCCACCACAGCCCCCACCGCCCGCAACGCCACTCCGCCGGCCCCGGCCACCCTCTGCGGCCCCTGCCGCCCAGTGGCGCATTTTATAAACTTGCGAGCCCCTTTTGTTTTGTGGGCGGTCTTATGGGAGATCAGGGGCTTCGGCCTAGCCCCTGCGCGCGCCATGTGCCCAAGGGCCAATTTTTTCAGCCCCAGGGGCTTAAAGCCTGATTTTGAGGCCTTTTTGACCCCCCTGGACCTTTTTCGCTTTATCTTGAGAATTCGGGGGTCTTTTTTCGACTTTCATATACCGTCAGAAAGCTCTTTCCGAGCACTTTTCAATGATGGTGGTTGGGTTTTTAGGTTCTACCATTTTGATAGTGTTTTTTTCTGTTGAATTCTGATATTTGTTTTTGCCTTCCAGGAGTCATATCTGGCTCATCCAGACTCCATTTTTGGCAAACCAGATATCGTCGAAAAACTGGTTTAGTGAACTATTCAGTTGCAGGGGTATTTTTTCTAGATTCTGCTCTAGGTTTTCTCTCCTCTGAGTTTGGCAGTTTATGCATCTGGTGGATTTCTTGATTCTATAGGTCCTGGGATCTCTTCTTTTGATTTTCTAGCTCGCTCTTCTTTCTGACTTCTGAGCTTGTTGTATCTCTACTGTTGCATTTTTTTTCTATAAACGCACTGAGATAAAGTGCCTACTTCTGCATTTCTGGGGTCTTGCACACCTTGTATGGTTTTTGTACTTGCACTCTATTATAAAGTGCCATGGGGGGTTATGATGATTATGTCATTTTAGGCTCATCCACCTTTGTCAAGTGAGTGTACCTTCCACGACATTAGCCCATGCTGTGTGTCGGTGACACCGCCCTTTATCCTGTGTGTGTACTTCTATTGCACTGTTGGTGTTCCTGGTTCTTTCTTCTGCAGATGTTTCTGGCATTGCATTTCAGTGTTCCTGTCACCTCTCCCAGTTCATCATTATAGGGGGTTCACCTGTTGGTTCTATTGCTTCCTAGTTCAATTGATCAGCTCTTCAGACATTGTCTTCTCTACTTGGTCATGCACTTCAGTGGGGGTTCCAGCAGTCTCTTCTGATAGAGTTTTCAACTACATGCTTCGGAGATGTTTCTTTCTCTTTCTTGTTCCTTTCTCTGGGACATCTTTTCCCTAGATTGAAGGCTTAGTTTCCTTCATCTAGTTCATTCCTTGTACTTGGGTACCTGATCAGGCCTTGTTTCCAAGACCCATCTTTCCTATTTTGTGCAGTAGTTTCCTAGGTTTTGCTTCTCCCTAAGCTTATCTTAAGGGGGGTGTTAGAGTAATAGTTTATCAGGTTATTAATTAAATCATTATGATCTAATTACTAACTCACCTATTCACTCTAGTTGCTTATGCTAACCTTAGGTTTTCCCTTTTAGGGTTTCGTGATTCCTTTTATAAGGATTCACCTCTTAGTTTTCATTAGAGAGATTATATTCATTATTGTTGTTATTAGAAGCTTTATTCTTTTCAACATGGATTTCAATCCTCTGGCTTTTTGGCCTCCATAGTTTCTCTTCTTCTGTCTGCTTCTTGCTTCTTCATGTGACAGTCTTGCATGCAGGTGTTCTTGGGTGGATTTGTTTTCCTCAAATCTAACAGACCTTTTTCATAAGATGACATCATAATAGAAAAATATTTCTGAGTTTTGTTCGTCTCTGCGTTTCCTTTCCAGATCATACTTTAGATTTTCCAAAAATCGAGTACAGACCCTAGAAAATAGCATTCTTTTATCTACAATATTTCAAGGTTAGTACTTTTCTATCATTCATTTCAATTCAAATCCTTAATCATTCTAAATCTATCACACATTTACATTCATTTCAAAACACATTTTAAGAGGGAAACCTAGGATCTCC
>MU226793.1:5321145-5335554 GCA_018584345.1 Thuja plicata
TCTTTGGTCCCTCTTTTCTTTAGAAGATGACATTTTATCCTAAGCACTCCTCTATGGTAGGGCTCTTATTGATAAGATCTCTTCCTTTTTGAGAATCCTTTTTCCATAAGTGACATATCCATTTCACAATTAGCTATGCTCTTGGATGCAAGGGTCAAGAATCTTCACTAAGAATATGGTATACATTGTTGTCAAGATGGATATCTCCTCACCTTGTGAAGTAGGTATCCTCTTTTCTGTTCCTTACCCTACCTAGTGAGTAGTCATGATAAGGAGGGGGCATATATAGGGTCTCCCTTGTACTATAGTTTACATTAATTTATATTTTTCAGCATGCTAAATCCTCAGAAGGTAATGCATATAAGTTGCTAAATCCTAAAGAGACATGCATTTTTACTTTTTATGTTTGCTAAATCCTTGGAAGGTAATTCACACAAGTTGCTAAATACTGAAGAGATACGCACCCTTTTATTTTACAATATGCTAAATCTTCAAAAGATAATGCACATAAGTTGCTAAATCTTGAATGGAAACACATTTTACATTCCATAGTGACACAAGAATGTTAATCTATGGATATTTTCAAAAGTCGTCAG
This sequence comes from Thuja plicata, assembly GCA_018584345.1. Taxonomy (NCBI): domain Eukaryota; kingdom Viridiplantae; phylum Streptophyta; class Pinopsida; order Cupressales; family Cupressaceae; genus Thuja; species Thuja plicata. The sequence goes on from MU226793.1 coordinate 5,321,742, forward strand.
AAGATGCATTTACAATTACAAGCACAGTTTATGGGTGAACCTGTTTGGGCTCTCCCTCCTTGGTGATTCATAGTAAGGTGGGCATCTTACTAGGAGAGGTAATCACTTTATCTTTTCTCTCTTTTTCTTTCATGTTAGTAGGATTAGATCATGAAGCTATGTTCTCTATAGTATTTTTCTTGTCTTGCTTATGTAATCATGTATGTTTCTATGATTGATTGCTCTTTATTTTTCATATCTTTTATGCATGCATGTTGAGTTATAATCCTTGGTCTAAGGACTTATTTCCTTGACCTAGTGATGTTATACCTCATTGTGATCCACCAGTGTCTTTCTTCTAACTTTACCGCGAGCATGTTTGATTTCTATACTCCCGCTAAAGTGGGGGCTAAATGTATAGTTGGAAAATGGAAGCACTTCCATGGTAGACTGGTTTAGCCTTCTAAGTAGGTGGTTTGGGGTCATATCAAGAACCTTGAATGGGTTCTTGAATTTGATCTAGCTTTCCCCCTATTCTGCCTCTTATTCCACTTCTTTCCATCCAGTTTTTGGCATCCTGGACTACAGATCTGAGGTTTTTGACTTCAGGGTCAAGGTTGACCTTTTGGGTCTATGTTGACCTCAACCCTGACCTAGGTTAGGGTCAACCTCAACCGTGACCTAGTTCAGGGTTGACTTCGACCTTGACCCAGGGTTCAAATCTCAGGGTCCCATAGTTTCTAGATCTCGGTCTTTGCAAAAAGTTATTTCCCACTTCCGCGTCGGCTGTTTTGGGGTTCCGAAGTGGTAAATCTTAAATTATATTTAATATAGGTCCTCTTCTAGGGGCATGGGTCTAATAGGAATTTAATTCTCCTATGTTGGCCTCCTTAGAATATTTTTCCCTAATTTCATAGAAAAGGAAGCCTTCTCCTCTCATTTTCTCTAAGTCTTCCAAGTGCAAAAAGCTCTAACCAAGATTTTTGTCAAGCATCCATTGTTCTACATGTTTTCAAGCTCTCAAGGTGTTCAAGCCTTCCTCTCAAGCATTCAATTCCTCCATTGAAGATGAAGGATTCAAGCTTTCAATACTTTGAAGGGATTTGGTTCAAGCATTCAAGATTTATCATTCAAGCCCTAGATCTAGCCATCATGATGGTGTGATCTTCCTTCAAGATCCTTTGTTCATCCTCAAGAATCTTTCATCATCTCTTCAAGGTGGATCCCAAGCATACAATCATGGAGGTTTATGGTTTCTAAATTCCATGCTTTCATATTTACATACTTGCTTACATTTGAATTACAATTACATATCTATTCAATATCATAGCTTCATTGTTAGATTCAATTATACTACTTGCTAGCTTTCTTATTTCAATTATTGATTTCAAGGTTAATTCCAAAATCAGGGTTTGACTAAGGCAAACCCCTCCCCCACAAAAAAAAACCTCTTTTTCTTGTAGGTACATGTTCATAACAATAGATTTGAGACCAGATCTGGATACCCTTTTCGGCCAACTTCCGGGATCCATGAACAAAGTCACTTTCGGATTTGTGTAGGTCAAGGTCGACATTATTGGGTTAGGGTTGACATTTATGGGTCAAGGTCAACCTTTTTCATAAGATGACATCAAAATAGAAACATATTTCTGGGTTTTTTTTGTCTTTGTGTTTCCTTTCCAGATCATACTTCAGATTTTCTAGAAACTAAGTACAGACCCTAGAAAATAGTATTTTTTGATCTACAATATTTCAAGGTTAGTACTTTTCTATCATTCATTTCAATTCAAATCCTTAATCATTCTAAATCTATCACACATTTACATTCATTTCAAAACACATTTTAAGAGGGAAACCTAGGATCTCCTTTATTCTTATTTCCAATAGATTGATTCATTTATGCATTGATCCTTTTTGGGTTGATCAATTTGGATCCTTCCTTTGTGCATTTGATAATAAAAGGGAATATCTTATCTATCCCTCCACTCTAAACATTAAATGTAAAGGTGATAAGTGATTTGAGTATCAAAACACTCTTATTCCATAAACATCATTTTTCTCCTTTACAGTAACATTCTTCAATTGATCTAGGGGTAGCAAGACTAAGTTCATCTTGAATGTTGAACCTTAGCCCCCCATGTATCTTGTTATATTTTCTTCAAAATATTCCTCATGACTAACCCTTATGTCTAGCTTATGAAACTCTTCGGTGTAATTTTGCACATCCATGTATTTTTGCTTAAGTCTTTGCAATTTCTTGTATAGCTGCACTCTATAATCATTTGGAAAAAATTAGAACAAAGGGAGAAAGAGATAATAAGAAGAAGAGACAAGGAGCAGTTGGTAGAAGAACAATGATGGACAAAATTTTTGCATTGGAGAAGAGGGATAAGAGTATCAAGTAAGATGAAGAAGAGGTAGCAGAAGAAGTACCCCAAGAGGAAGAACAATTAGATCCTAAAGATCTAAAGATGGTTAAGTTTGTAAAAGCCATAAAAAGTGGAGATACAAGGGCAAGAGTAGATCTGCCTACGTATGGAGGGAAGATGGATGATGAGGAGTTGATATATTGGTTAAGTTCCATGGAGAATCATCTCCCTATGAAAAATCCATTGTTCCTTCCTCCACTTCTTCCTCATTTATATCCTCCTCTTGTCTCTCATGTGTATGGCTTGTCTTTGTCTTTATCACTATTATTCTGAAAATTAGTGGTACCTCTACCACCTCTTCCTCTCATAGATGACCCTCCTCTTGTACTTCCTTCTCTATCGTTTCTTCTCTTTATCTTCTCTTCAGCCTTACTGGCTAGCTTGTAACATTCTTCAACTGGTCTAGGGGTAGCAAGACTAAGTTCATCTTGAATGTTGAACCTTAAACCCCATGTATCTTGCTATATTTTCTTCAACATCTTCCTAATGATTAACCCTTATGTCTATCTTATGAAACTCTTTGGTGTACTTTTTCTCATCCATGTATTTTTTCTTAAAACTCTACAATTTCTTGTATAGTGTACCAAAATGTAATCTTGGGCTTCCCATTCTTCCATCTCTCAGCTTGAACACAATCCCACCATAGTAAAGCATGTCCTTTCAACTTGGACTTTGCAACCTTCAACTTATGACCCTCTTCAACATCCTCACATTCAAAGAAATTCTCCATGGCACTAAACCAATCTATCAACTCCTCATCATCCAGCTTCCCTCCATACATAGGCAAATCTACTCTTGCCCTTGTATCTCCACTTTTTATGGATTTTAAAAACTTAACCATACTTAGATCATTAGGATCTAATTTTTCTTCCTCTTGGGGTACTTCTTCTATTACCTCTTCTTCATCTTGTTTGATACTCTTTTCCCTCTTCTCCAATGCTTAAATTATGTCCATCATTGTCTTCATCATCTTGTCTTTCTCATTGTTCTCTTTCTCCCTTTGTTCCAATGTTGCTTTCAAATTATTATTATCTGCCAACTGCTCCATCACTATCTTTTCTAACTCCATGCTTTTCATCCTTTTTGATAAGTCTTATTCTCCTTTAGACATGGCTCTTGGTCTCCTAGATAAGTTAGATCAACTTCAAGTGCTTCTCCTCAAAGGGTACTTCAACTCTAAGGACTAACTAAGGATCCAAATTAACAAGGTTCACAAGACCACTTCTTAAAATATTTCCACAAGACCCTACCTAATCTCTGATACCAATTGATGCAGAGGTAAGGGTGTTGGACTTAGAAACAACAATAATGAATATACACTTGGTTAATGGTTGCTATGGTTTCTCAAACCCTTCAAATACTTTAATGAACTCAAAAGTAACAATGTTACTCCCAGAAACCCAAGGTGGCATAAATGGAAATTTATGATTTTATCTAAGGTAATTTGAAAGGTTTAAAGGTTATTTGTAACCCCTAGGACACCCAACTCCCAATTCTTCTCCAAACTGGCCAGAGGCCTAATTGCAAATCTAGTAGCCATGTAGCAACTCAAAACATCTCATAGCTCAGAAATTTTCCAAATAACTTGATGAACAAATAACCATTTCAGATACTCTATTGAATAATTCAACATATCAGACGATGGACTACTATTTTTTTGGACCAATTCATATATCTTTGACTGCACACCTACACAAATGCATAAAAAGTGATGGTTTAACAAAGAAACTACTAAATCCTTGTATCCCCAAGACCCAAACCTTTCGTTAGAATCTTAATATGTCCCAAAACCTCTAAATCCAAAAGGAATTTGACTCAGACCTTCAATAACATCAAAAGCCCCAAATTTCTCTCTGTTAAGCCCTTACAACTAGGGCTCTCACAATGTCTTATCTCCCAAGCTCTAGAAACTTTAAAAACACATGAATCAGAAATAAAATGACATTTTAAGACAACCCACAACAACCAAATCACTCCTTGTGCACGGAAATACTCTACTGCTACACATTCCAAGCAATTTCAATGTTTTTTCTCAACCAAACAATGGTGATCACTCCACATTTTCTTTACCCCTGCACTTCCAAGGTTAATTAATTATTTTACATGTTATATTAGATGCATCCCATGAATTATGGGCCCTTAGAGATTGTGGGATGGACATATTTCAAAAGAGATGCAAAACTATCACTTAGAAGACTCCCAAAACAATGAAATTTCAGTCAACACCAGGTGTACAGAATTCAATATAGCTTAAAGAGAATCATAAAATGATTGAATATGAATATAAAATGGGCCTTCAATACATTCTACTCCTTTTCAATGACCAAAGAACTCAATACTTCAAAGAAAAATGCAAAATGTGCAAAAATCTGAATTCTATTGCATCTCTATGATACAGTCCGTACAGCCAGCCTCTCTCTTTTCCAAAAAAATGGACTCTACAATCACTAATAATTTGTTTCCATCCCACTCTAACCATTTCTTCATAGTTACATTTTAATGGAATACCAAAATACCTCTTGCATGGAGTTCCCACTAAAGGACAAAATGGTTGTTACACTTTGAAAAAAAAGAATCTTTCAACTTTGTAAACACTCTAAAAACAACTCAAACCTTGTAAATTCGAAATCATAATGTCTTACAACATACTTTAGACTTATTCTAAACACATATAACTTTAAAAAAACTCCTAAACATTCCTTTTACCCCCTTGGACTCTATTGGTCCACTTACAAAGCATAGTAGTCCTTTAAGGACAATTTCATTCACATGTTATTAAAAAGCCATTATAGGCTTTAGGATTTCATAGTTGATCCTCTTTGATGTGAAAATGTCTTTATGAGAGTCTTGTCTTCATTTCATAACTTTAGTTTCATCATGTATTTTCTTAGGTTCCTTACACCAAAACATCTCACAATCCCTTATTTGACACAGAATCACCCGCACCCGTAATGGAAGCTCCTAGAAATGAATGGAGTACAGCTTTTGAGGAATACAAAAATGACAATAACAAAAGACAAGAAGACACTAGTAGTGAGGAATAAATTCACATCACTCACCCTTTTTTTGACTCAGATAGTGATGGAGACGTACCTAAGGAAGAGTACAATAGACTCAAACAAAGTAGGAAATTCCAAAGAACTTTGGAAAATATAATTGGTGAGGATAAAGAGAAATAATTTCTACATCTATCATCCATTGGAGTGAAACTACCTAAATATTATGATGTTGAAAGACTAAAGGAAAAAGAGATACCAACCCCTATCTCTAGTCTCACCAAACAATTAACCTTGATGCAAGCCGAACTTGCAACACTCAAACAAGAAAAGGTTAAACCAAAAACAAAATACTCTTTGTACTCCATTTGTCCATTTCATTTTGACAAGAGTATTAACATGGTTCCATTTCCTCCTAACATGGCAAGGCCTAAATAAGACAAGTATAAGGGAGAGACTGATCCATATGACCATGTGACAGAGTTTTGTGCTCTAAGAATAGAGTATGTGCACGAACCAACATACCTAATGAGGTTATTTTTAGGAAGTCTAGGCGGAAATGCTATGGAATAGTTCTCCAAAATCAGACCTAAGGTGAAATATTTTGAGGAGTTGATACAATGTTTTGTCCAACATTACTCCTACAATATAAAACACATTGTAACCATGATGGACTTGTGTAACACAAAATAGAGAACTGTTGAATCCTTTACACACTTTTTACAAAGGTGGAGGAAAATCTTTGCGAGGTATTCAAGAGCTATTCCTGAATTAGAAGAGATAGAAATATTTATAAATAACTTGATACCTGAATTAAACTATGCTTTGTAAATGCAAGATTCACCTAGCTTTGATAGGATGATTAAGTATTCCTTCTATATTGAAGAGGTCATGGTTAACAAAGGAGAAATTACCCTTTAAAGTGATAACAAATATACCAACTACAACAACAATCTTAAGTGGTGGAAACATAACAAGAAAGTTGTTAACGATGGAGTGGTAGATGCACCTAATGCTAATCCTAAACCAGTAGTGTTTAATCTAATGAATAGCATGCAAGAAAACAAGGAAGCTAAGGTAACAACCACAATACCTAAAGAAAACAATGACAACAAAAAGAGTAGACCATGGACTTCTAAACCTCAATGAACATTCACTCCTTTGGGTGAACCTCTTGAAACTATTTTAAAGACACTCTTGGATAAAAAAGTTCTTATAATTCCTAATTCAAAACCATGGGAACCAGAGGTCAAACCGAAATGGTGGGATGATAATTCCTATTGTGTCTTTCACAAGAACAAGGGACATAAGACCAATAATTATGTGAAGCTTAAACATGTTATACAAGACCTTATTGAAGGAGGTAAAATCAAAGTGGAGGTACACACCACTAATGAAGACCATATGACATTAAACAAACCATTCCATAACTATGAGAAAGGGGAAGCTTCTAAAGGAAAAGGAAATGAAGTGAATTACACCTACTCCAATAATGATAATGTGATTAACATGTTGGACATTAAATACGAATCAATCAATGTGATCACTATTAAAGGTGCTAAAGACACATCTTCACAATCAAATGCAGTGACTCGAAGTCAAGCACAAGTTACAATCAAAGGACCTAGTTCCTCATCAAAACCAGCAACATCTTCGAAGGTACCTATTGTCACTATTCCCAAACCAGTAGCAACAAGACAAATAGTTACCATTCCTGCAGCAAATTATAACTTGGTTGATCAATTGCAAAGAACCTCTACTGAAATTTCCATATTTGAGTTACTCAAAATTTCCTCAGTGCATAGGGAAGTTCTTTAACAAGCCCTACATTCTATAAATCTTCCAAAAGACATTGATGTAGACAAATTCCAAGCAATAGTAAATCATATCTCAGCACCATAATATCTCTTTTTCAAAAGAAGATGACAAGTCATTGACACATCTGCACAACCAACCTCTACACATTGAAGTCCTAATTCACAAATCCCATGTCAGACGTGTATTGATAGATGGAGGCACAAGGTTGAAAATGTATACTCTCAATCTAATAAAGAAGTTGGCTCTCACAAAACAAACCATTGACTTAAGAAGTAAGATCACTGTCAAAGCTTACGATGAAGAAGAAATATCTTCTAAAGACCTCATTGTTCTACCAATCAAAATAGGACCAGTTGAAAGAAATGTGATCTATCAAGTTCTAGATCTACCCTTGGCTTACAACATACTATTAGGGAGACCTTGGATCCATAAAATGCAAGCAGTACCATCTACTTACCACCAATGTATCAAATTCCCACATAATGGGGTGGAAGTAACAAATCCTGCAGATGCCAGTTATACTTGCAACAATATTAAAGTAGATAGTATGGTCCCTCATAACAAGGAAGTTCCAAAAGAAACTGTACCTAAAACTACTAAAGACAAGGTTATGAGAAGCTTTGGAAAGACATTAAAACTTGAAGAAACTAGTATGGGATAATACAAGCTAGACATGACCCCATCATTGAAATAACTTCCAGTATCTCCAAGATCTTATGGGAAACCTTCTTCATCTTTCACACTTACTACATCTAAAGAACCAGAAATTCATAAAGAAAATGGTATGGTTAAAGCATCTACCTCTCAAGAGGATGAAAAAGAAGAGAAAGTAGTCTTGGCTTGGCTTTACAAAGGAGAACCAAAATAAAATGAGGTAAAACATGTGGAAATATCCCTAGAAAAGTATGGTAAAGGATATGACCTTCTCAAACAAATGGGATATAAAGGGAAGAGACCTTTAGGAGACAAAGGAAAAGGACTTGTTGAACCTATACACATGGAATTCATAAATACCAAAGACAAGATAAGATTAGGTTTCAATAATAAATCTGAAAACCCTACTTCAAGAGATGGTCCAATATTTGATGAAGGAAGTGAAGAAGAAGAAACAGAACTAGAACAATGGACCTGTGAGAGATTATTGCATATTGGTATAGAATATCTCGAATATCAAGGAGAAAGGTATATCTTTATTTTTGATAGAACCAACACAACCAGTTAACTTGGGAACAACTGAAGTTCCTCAATTTTTTCACCTAGCACAATCCTTATCCGAAGAGGAGAAGATACAATTCACTAAGTTCCTAAAAGAGAAAAAGATGAACTTTGCATGGTCTTACACAGATATGCCTAGACTAGATCCTAAATTAATAATGCATCATTTATCTATAGCTCTTAGGATCAAACCTGTAAAATAGAAACTAAGAAAGATGCATCCTCATGTTGCATTACTGGTAAAACCAGACCTAGAAAATTTATTGAAAGTTGGATTCATAAGAGTCATCGCTTATGGAGGATGGATTTCTAATGTGGTACCAGTATCTAAAATAGATAAATCTATCAGGATCTGCACAAAATTTAGAGACTTAAACAAAGCATGTCCTAAAGATGATTGTCCACTACCAAATATTGATATGATCATAGGTCTAATAGAAGGCTATCAAATGTACTCACTAATGGATGGTTTCTCAGGCTATAACTAGATTAAGATTTCTCCTGAAGACCAAGAGAAGACCACATTCACATGCGAATGGGGAACATTTTGCTGGAATATTATATCATTTGGATTAAAGAATGTTGGTGCTACATACCAAAGAGCTATGACAACCATATTCCATGATATGATACATTAAAACATGGAGGATTACCTGGATGATACCTTAGAAAATTCAAGAACAAGGACTACTCATATTGAAGACTTGTAGAAGATATTAGATCGCATGGAACAATTTCAACTCAGGCTTAATCCAAAGAAGTGTGCCTTTGGAGTTCAATCAAGAAAGCTACTAGGGTTTATAGTATCAGAAAAAGGAATTTAGGTAGACCCTGAAAAAGTCCAAGCTATACTAGAAATGTCACCTCTACGCAACATTAGTCAAATGAGGACATTACAAGGAAGACTCCTATCAATGAGGAGATTTATGTCACAACTTGCAGATAGAGTACAAACTTTTACTAAATTTCTACATAAGGGTGTTACCTTCAAATGGGATTAACATTGTGAAAATAACTTCAAAGAATTAAAAGAGTAATTGGCTACTCATCCTATTTTCATAGCACCGATTCATGGAAAGCCATTACTCCTATAAATTTCAGCTATGGCTACATTGCTAGGAGTATTGTTGGCTCAAGAAGATGAAACTAAAAAGGAAAGAACCATATACTATATTAGTAGAACACTAATGTCTTATGAACTCAATTACAACATTATTGAAAAATGTTTCTTAGCAGTTGTCTTTACATCACAGAAATTGAGACATTATATGTTGTCACATACAATAAAACTCATTGAAAAGATAGATCCTCTGAAATATCTCTTAAGCAAGACAACATTAACAGGAAGGCTAGCAAAGTGGGTCCTGATTCTGAGAGAATTTGATATTGAGTATGTAGATAGAAGGGATATTAAAGGATAAGTCCTCGCAGATCAATTATTTGATTCACCCTTGCAAGATGATACACCTCTAATAATTGAATTTCATGATGAAACAATAATGCATTTAACTGAGCATCTGTGGAAGATGTACTTTGATGGTTCTTTGACGTGACAAGGTTTTGGAGCATGATTTATCTTCATTACTCCTCAAGGATACAAGATTCCTAAAGTATGCAAATTAATGTTTCCATGCACCAACAACATTTTTAAATATGAAGCATTAGTGAATGGTCTTAAATTAGATATGGAATGGAAGATCATAGAGTTACATGTGTATGGTGACTCTCATCTTATTATTAATCAAATAAATGGATACTATCAGACAAAAAATGAGAAGCTAATGCCTTATAAATAGCTAGTTTAGGACTTGAAGAAGTACTTTATCTTCGTCACATTCCAACAAATACCAAGAACAAAAAACAGAGCTACAGATGCTATGGCTACACTGGCAACCATGTTACAACTAGAAGAACATCAGTTCCACTATGAATTCTTGGTGGAAGAACTATCCTATCCATCTTTTTATACCCCTGAGTACCAAATAATTTGTGCTTTGAACACCCAAGACCAATCTCGGTACACCAAACTCATTTCCTATCTAGCTGACCAAACTCTACCCGATGGTTTATCAAGGAATGAAAAATGAGCCTTAATTAGTACAACATTGCGTTATATCCTCATTAATAATAAATTATATAGATGAGGTCTCGATGGCACACTTCTTAGGTGTTTAGAACAAGAAGAGTCGGATCTCACATTGAAAGAAGTCCACAAAGGTGTATGTGGATCACGCTCAAATGGCTTTTCACTAGCTAAGAAGCTGCTAAGAGTAGGCTATTACTGGCCCATGATGGAAAAGATGTTGTTTTATTTTCAAAGACATGTCACAAATGCCAAACACATGGAAATATCATCCATGCTCCTGCTAGAGAACTCATACCATTCATAACACATTGGCCATAATGGGCCTTTGATTTGGTTGGACAAATATATCATAATTCTTCAAGTGGACACAAATACATCATTACAACCACTGAGTATTTCACTAAGTGGTTTGAAGCCATGTCACTAATCAAAGCTACTGGCAAACAGGTGGCTATGTTTATCTTGAACTACATTATTTGTAGGTATGGGATACCCTCTTCAATTGTAACAGATAATGGGGGCCAATTTAAAAACCAAGACATCGAAGACCTTTGTACACAGTTTCACATTACTTAGCACTGTTCCTAAATCTATTATCCTCAAGGTAATGGACAAGCTAAGGCATCTAACAAGAACATTCTCAAAATCCTACACAGAATTGTGAGTAAGTCTAGCAAAGACTGGCATTTGCAATAAAATCCAGCACTTTGAGCCGAAAGAACAAGCATTAGAACACCAACTAGAGCCACACCATTTTCTTTAGTCTATGGTGTTGAGGAAGTATTACCTATTGAGGTTTAAATCCTATCTTTGCGGATATCTTTACAAGTTCTTGTTACTAATGAACAATACCGAATTGATAGGGTGAATTCTTTAGACTTACTTGATGAGCGCAGGCAACAAGCATTCGATCATTTGAAAGTGTACCAAAAATACATGTCAAAAGGGTACAATAAAAAGGTAAAATGATGAAACTTTCAAGTCGGGGATCTTGTTCTCAAAGAGAATCCTAAGAATCAACCAAACAGAGAACAGAAAGGAAAATTTGAACCTAACTGGCTTGGACCTTATGTCATTACTGCAACTTTTGGGACTGGAGCTTATTAGTTGGCTACACCTGAGGGAGATTTTATTCTTGATCCCATTAATACCCTACATTTGAAGTGGTTCTATGCTTGATATCTGGCTAGTAGAGCCTGTGGAGTGAAAATCTCAAAAAATACAAGAAAATCAAAAAATTGATCCTAAAGAAATCCAAAAATAGTGGAAAAAGTCTTAAAAAAATGTATCTCTAGTGAAAACCTAGCAAACAGGCACCTTGATACTACAAGAAAAAAGAACAAAAAAATTGAAAAAGAGAAAAGTGTCTTGATGAAAACCTGGCAAACAGGTGTCTTGGTAGCAACAATAAAAATCTTTTTCAAGTGGTGAAAACCTGGCAAATAGGCATCACTCAAACTTTGTGCTCTATCTATCAATGCATCAATGATACTAAACCTTCATAATTGCACCTATGCTATTTGGTGACTCTGATTCCTTACAAATTTCCTATCCTTTCTTGGGATTTGTCTGCATTTGCATCTTAGGAATAGTCATTCTGCATTGGGGGTATCTTTGCTAGCATGCTCAGTTTGCATCTGTTAGGTTGTCCTACGATTATTATCTAGGAGGTTTGCCTCTCAAAAATAGTATTTCTCAATACTTGCACCTAAACCTCACTATCACAAACAAAGGTGTTTCTTCAACACCACCTACCTATAATAGACATCACACTAGTGTTTCTCAACACATTAATCATGAAATTTAAACGCTCTAGTTTTTCTCAACACTTTAATCAAGCACTTTCAATGAATTAGTATTTTTCGACACTTTAATTAAATAACAAACTAGTGTTTCCCCACACTTTAATCAACCAGTGTTCCTAAACACTACATTCAATTCCAATTTCTGACAAAGTTAATCTCATATACTCAGACATGAAAACATATTGTTTAATTCCAAATTTTGATTGATGAATCTCTTTTGTGCTTGAAAAATGAATCTACAGTATTCCTCAAAACTACTTAAACACATAGTTTGATCTTGGTTTGATTATGACGCTTTACTGTTCCCATGATGTTTATGTTAGAAACACTGAGAGGGGGGTGAATCAGTGTTTGTCTATTAATTAGTTTTCAGCAACTTAAACATAAATCAAACATACATAGAATGAAGCTTAACATAAGAACTCATAACACATGATATGATTATGGGGAAACCTTGATCAGAGGAAAACCCCGGTGGGAATTAGTACCCACAAATATTGTACTAGGTATAATGAACCTGTTAAAGTTCCTTTGCCCTGTTAGAAGCAGTCTTTACAATTTGAGTACAATGACCTGGTTAAAGGTCTAACCCTATTAGGAGTCTTTTACAAAACCCTGTTAAACATATATGGCTCACTATCTAGGCTCACTGCCCAATAGGATGAAGGCTACAACCTTCTGAAAGATGATATGCACTATATCAAAATGAACTACTCTGATGACACTATTGTCTAATTAGTTCCATGTATGCGTGAATGCTCTTACTCTCTTAAAGATCTATACCATTTACTAACTTCATTATACTACCTCTCTGTATCTTCCTCTTGCATAATAATCGATGCTTGTAACGTATCTTTACATTACATACTTATATGTTCATATCCGAATAGACGCGACCCAAAAAAAAACTCTAGTCAGCCCTAAAACAAAATATACAACGCTTCTGAACAAGTTGGATCAAGCGTGTTTACTACAATGATAATTATGTTATTACAAACATATAACCAAAGGCACTTAGCCATTGCATTACAAAATAATTCACGCTGATCAAAATAGTAGTCGGCTCCCATGCTCTGTCTTCTGGACTGCTGGTCTACTGATCTTCCTGTAACTTTGCGTATTGTTGTTCCATATTATGTGTGTCTGGATGTATCATGCACACATGTCATACAACATATATCTGAACATGCATAGGCTGACTCGATCTCTTGCACATGCGTTGATGTGCTGATCGCTGAGTATCTCTGTCTACCCTATTTTCCATACTTAGTCATTTTTTCTTTCATGTCAAAAACTAAACATGACATTGTTGCCATGATGAAAACACAAAATGATTCATGCATCTTCAGGAATTCAAATTTCCAACAATCTCCCCCTTTTTCATTTATGGCAACAAAGGAATGTGGCCAAGTTACTCAAAATGACTTAACACAAAAAGTGACTGTATATCATAACATCTTATTGATATATACATATACTTTTCCA
>MU226793.1:5335604-5345923 GCA_018584345.1 Thuja plicata
TCAAAATGACTTAACACAAAAAGTGACTGTATATCATAACATCTTATTGATATATACATATACTTTTCCACATATACACATTCTATATTACTCCCCCTTTGAAATTAATGACAAAGGTGTACAAAAAATAGTAAGTATTCTACATACTCCATGTAAACTTCAAGGTACACAATTTGAAGAGATTGGATCTCTTTCTGCCAAAATACTTTCATAGCATCAACAGTCTAAAGATGCTCGCATAGGGTATATGTCAGTTTCTCCATTTTTATCAGATCCTTGCAAGGACCTTAATCATATGTCACCATGGTGTCATCAATATTTTTGATGTTCTCATTAAGGACTGCTAGAGATAGCGCAAGTGCATTTCTCAACTGGGTTTGTCTTATTGTTATCTTGTTGATTTCCAATTTTGCCTTCTCAATTTTATCCAACTGTCCTTGATAGACATTATTGCAAATGTTCATGTCTTGTGTGGATGTTTCAACTAATTTTCTGATGCTATCCACCATTAACTCTGCCTCTTCTACCTTTTTAGTGTGCTCAGAGGTGAACTTCATTCTGTCCATGCAGTTTGCTATGACTCTCTTGCCTTTAGCTGCCAATTCTTTCAGTATGGATTGCCCAATCTTTAAGGAGTTCAAGTCTAAGGTAAATTTCTTTACCAAATCATTCATTCTCTCCTTCTTGTATTCATCTTCTACAATCTTAGTAGTAGAGTCTACTAAGCTTATAAAGTCTGATTTGAAGTTTGTCAAAATGTTGTCCACACCTTCAACTGATTGGACTTTAGCTACTTTTTGATCAGTAGGCACTAAGTCATTCAATATGTTTACTGTTTCTAAAAAGAAAGGATTCCTCATCACTTGTTTCTCTTTTGCCTTTTCCATAGCAATAATATTGATCTTAATTAGGTCTTCTTCTCCCCATGCATCTAGACTTGTTGAATTAGGAGTTAACCTTGTCAAAAATGAGGTAGATGGTTGAGTGGATGGTGAGAATATAGTGTTCTGACTGGTATCCATGCATTCAACCTTAACTGGTATCTCTTTTATTGGTGTCTTATCACCTTGAGTATCATATTGAGTATCTTTTTCTTCATTTGTGTTAATTGGATCATTGATGGGAACTTCATCCTGTTGTGCAGATGTATCATCAGTGCTTACAAATGCCTTATCAACTTTGTCCATATCTTTTTCAGATGTTGTCATGGATATCTTTACATTGTCAACTATTATAGTGTCTTCTAAGTCTTTATCTATATCAGAAGTTATTATCATTGTGGGCGCTGAAACCTATGGACCTATCATAGGCGCTATATGAATCACTAGTTTTGTAACCTATTTAGGAGGAGCTAGAGTAACATTTTTTGTAGGCGCCATTGGTGGATACATATGTCTATCCATAAACACTTGTGAAAATTCATTTCTAGTCTCCTTACCTATCTTCTCATATTCTTTGTTCATAATCTATAGGGTCCTTGTCTTAGTTCGGAGATGAGGCTTCACCAGATCTAATAATATAGCCTTCTCATCATGCGAGCATACAGGGAGAAGAGTATCCAATATTTATTCTCTAATCCTCATGTCTTCCTCTATTTCATGTCTTTTCATGATCTCCAATAAGTTCCATAACTGATCTGGTATGACTGTCTTGAGTTCAAGAACTATCTTCTTGAACTTGATCATATGAGATATGATCATAGAATGTATCTCAGTCTTATCAATTTCTTGATATTTTTCATAGACTTTAGAAAGTGTATCTAATCTCCCTTCATTTACAATCCTATTCATCAAAACATTTAGACTAGGTCTAAATCCTACCTCAGGAGGAGCTTGAGTATTCTTTGCTTTTCTCCAAGTGTTCCTTGAGGATGGGAGATTTGTGGGTGCCTATTTTCTTCCTCTAGTCTTCTTACTTGGTGTAGACAATGGGGATGAGTCTAAATCAATGGTGGTAGAGGGCGTAGAGGCGCTCTCTACTTTCTTCTTCTTTTGGATCTATTCATCTTTCTCAAGTTCTTTTTCTATCTTGGCATCTCTTGCTTTGTCAAGATCTTCTTGAGTGACTCCATGAACTTTTAGTATGTTAGATGTAATTTTGGATGCTTTCCTTTTATTATCAGCACTGTGTAAGATAGCATCCACTTCATTGGTCTTCTCTCTGTAAGTGCCCCACCTAGGCTCATTAGGATCTTTGGGCATAGACAATAGAACTTGTGCATATCCTTCTAACACATGTTCTTCCACTTCATAACCAAGAGGATGAATCCATTTGGTTCTAGGTTCAACTGCCTCCATGCATGTGCAATCTGTTTCTACCATGAAACATATGGTATCCTTATATTTTTCAACTATCTTCTCAGATAGTCTGAACCTATTCTGCATTTTGATCCTAAATGTCTTAATATCCATATCCATGGCATCCCTTGCACTTCTATCTAGAGTGGCCTTAAGAGAAATTTGAGACATTGTGGGTTTGCTCCTGTCTAGGTAAAGGTTTGCAACCTTTCCAACAATATGGAAGTACAAATAGATGATCAGATATCCGAACCTGAATGTCTTGCTTCTGTCATGCTTGATGATTCGAATGTTGTCAATCAATTGACTACGCAAGATCTCACATAAGTTTTATTAAGTGTTATCGTTCACCATTCTGATAACTGCTAGGATTGTTGCTACAGAGACACTGTTCAACCTTCTTGCTTGCTGAAACTTATAACCAAGTATCATTGTTAAAATTTTTATGTCATCTTCTTTGATAGGGTCAACTATCATTCCTTTCTTGTCACTCCTAGATAGACAAACTTGTTCAATTTGTTTCTTGACATCCTTGCCAGTAGGAAAAACTAGTCCAGTCTTAGGAAGTCTGGTTAATTCATGGAGTAGGTCTATAGTGATGCCCACAGGGACCTCACCAATCCAATAAAGATCATCATGTATTCTGCTTAACAAAACCTTTACCCATTCTGGCATATCAAACTCATGCGCATTCGAGTATTCAAAAATAGGGTTATCAATCAAGTGTGCAAACTCATCCTTGAATGTGTAATCAAGTTTCATCATTGATCCCATATGAGTGGCTATGCTAACATCTCCTATTGTTTCCTTCTTACAGCAAATGTATGCGCAGATATCTTCCACGTGAACAACACCTAGCGGGGTTTTGGAGAAAGCCCCTTCCACATCATCCAGTATGGATTTGAATGGATGCCTCTTGAATACAAATTTCTTCCTCTCTGCTATATCAAACACAACTGGGGTTGCCATACTTACTTGGAACTTGCTTAAGTAGGGTTTCATGAAATTCCAAAATAGTGTGACTGCTAGGGTTCCATTCCAAACTTCTTTTTCATTCTCTTAACTGCCAAATCTGTTATGCTTCCATGCCTTGATGTCTAGTTCTCTAATGCTCTCCAAATGTTTTTCTCTCAAATGCAAGTGTGAAGAAGATCAAACACTTGCTTTCTTTTATACAATCTACCGCATTTAATGTTGGCAACCGTACGTAAATTACTTAGAGATTTTGAAAATTAGACCCTGATGCATTTTAGACAGTGCATGAATGCATATGGAAATATTATGTGCTTGTAACCATGAACTCATAGGCGCATACTCAAAGCTGAGTATACCAATCGTGCAAGGGTCCTGAGCTAGAATAGCTCCCCCTAAAACCAAGAAGGTCTATTCAATTAGAAGTAGAGGGTGCATCCACTATGGATGCATCAACTACTTTTTCAATATCATTGTCCTTTACTTCAACCCAAATTTTGCTTGAATCTTCATTTTCTTGAACAAACTTGACTTCTCCTTTCTCTTCAAATAGTAATTTCTTAGAATCCTCTTGCTTTTGAGTTTTGGATCTACAAAACTTTGAGATGTGTCCAGCCTTTCCACATGTGTGACAAATGATAGGAGGTCTGATGCTCTTGTTCATCATGCTGCATTGTTTTGATGTGTGTCCTTTGTAGTTACATATCTAACATGTAGTGTTCTACAAATTCATTTGAGGTAGATTTCTCAGATTGTTTTGATTCATTCTTCTTTGATTTTGTTGTGACTGATTTCTTTCATTTTTTCTGCAATGTATAGCCCTGTGACCAAATTTATTACAAGAGAAACAATAACCATTGAAAGGTCTTACCTCTTTGCAATCTCTTGCCAAATGACCATGTTTGTTACATGCATAACAAGTTATTTTAACTTGCTTGATTTCCCTTTTAGGTGGATCTACTTTAATCTCTTCAATATTTGCTTCTTTCTTTGCTTCCGAAGATGCTTCATGAGGTCTCTTTCTTTCTTGCAATGAATTGTCTTCAATTTGTGCTAAACTGAATCCAAGACCAGTAGTGTCACCTTTTTTCTTTTGTGCATTGAGCTGAGATTGAAGTGAATCAGAACTTGTGTGAAGTTTATCAATCTTATCCTTTGCTTGTGTTAATTCAAATTCCAACTTCTTCTTTATGTTTTCCAATTCCAGAACTTTCATGTTTGCTTTTAAGAGTTCATCATCTAGTTGTTTTCTTTCTTTGATTTTTTCTTCAATAGCAATATGGCTGTCTGTGACCTGTTCATCTAGATTTTCAACTTTATCTTTCAAAGACATATTCTCTTCATTTAGCTTTTTGATCATTTTCCCTAAATCACTTGTAGAACAATCTTTCAAATATTTTCTTAATTTCTTGATAAGCATTTGTGAGCCATCAACTTTCAGTCTAAGTTCTTCATTTTCTTTTTCAGATCTATCAAAATCTTCAAGAACTGCTTCAATATTCTTTTTAAATGTTTTATTTCTGCTGATTCCATGATCTTCTCAAGTGGTTAAACTTATTTGCTGAGGACCAGATCTCTGATACCAATTATTAGAAACACTGAGAGGGGGGGGGGGTGAATCAGTGTTTGTCTATTAATTACTTTTCAGCAACTTAAACATAAATCAAACATACATAGAATGAAGCATAACATAAGAACTCATAACACATGATATGATTATGAGGAAACCTTGATCAGAGGAAAACCCTGGTGGGAATCAGTACCTACAAATATTGTACTAGCTATAATGAACCTATTAAAGTTCATTTGCCCTATTAGAAGTAGTCTTTACAATTTGAGTACAATGACTTGGTTAAAGGTCTAACCCTATTAGTAGTCTTTTAGAAAACCCTGTTAAAGGTATATGGCTCACTACCTAGGCTCACTGCCCAATAGGATGAAGGCTACAACCTTATGAAAGATGATATGCACTATATCAAAATGAACTACTATGATGACACTGTTGTCTAATCAGTTCCATGTATGCGTGAATGCTCTTACTCTCTTAAAGAGCTATATCATATAGTGACTTCATTATACTGCCTCTCTGTATCTTCCTCTTGCATAATAATTGATGCTTGTAACATATATTTACATTATATACTTATATGTTCATATCCAAATAGCCGCGACCCAAAACAAAACTCTAGTCGGCCCTAAAACAAAATATACAACACTTCCAAACAAGTCGGCTCAAGCATGTTTGCTACAATTCTAATTACATTATTACAAATGTATAACCAAAGGAACTTAGCCATTACATTACAAAATAATTCACACTGATCAAAATATTAGTCGGCTCCCATGCTCTGTCTTCTGGACTGCTAGTCTACTGATTTGCCTGTAACTGTGTCGTACTATTGTTCCATACTATGTGTGTCTGGATGTAGCATGTACATGTGTCATACAACATATATCTGAGCACACATAGGCTGAATCGATCTCTCACACATGCACTGATGTGTTGATTGCTGAGTATCTATGTCTGCCCTGTTTTCCATACTTAATCATTTTATCTTTCATGTCAGAAACTAAACATGACTGTGTTGCCATGATGACAACACAAAATGAGTCATTCATCCTTAGGAATTCAACTTTCCAATAGTTTCATACTAGGGGCATCTAATCAATTGTAAATTTTCTTTGATTGATTCTCAATTGGTGATTGTTATGTCTTCTGAGTTACTCTGTGATGTCTATTCAAAGACAAAGAGTCGCAAGGATGGGGGCATAATGTTTTCTTGGTTTTTTGCATATGCTAATTGTTCCAAATGAACCTATAAATTTCACCTAACTCAAATTTTTATGGTAAGAGCTTCCAACATGAGTGGATAGCTGCATATATCTCAATCCTCGTTGTGTAAACTACAGTGAGGTTGGAACAATTTCCTTAATGTCTGTTTTCTAAAATCATATTCTCACCAAGGTGTATCCTACATGATGTACCCAAGGATATGAATTTTCATGGTCAATATGGGTCACATGTCTTACATTACACTTGAATAGAACCTGATTCTTAATAGTAAAAGGAGATAACTAACTTGTTATCCTGGCTTATATGCCTTGATGCCTAATTTTATTTCTGACATTGCATCCAAAACACATAGTATTCATACTTTCATGATATCAGTGTGTATTACTAACAATTGTACTATCAGGTGATTTCCATTACAAAAATGCCCAATGATGATAAAATGCTACAATATATACAAACCAGTGACATTCCTAAGAGTCTACATGTAGATGCAATTAGAGATTGCATGATTCATTTGAAAGAAAAGCATAAAAAGGATTTGGGCTTAAAATGATTTCTTGAGTCATCTGAAATCCAAGTTAATTACATAATCAATATTATTAATATTCAAGTCATTGCATATCCATGACATACATTCTCAATTCATAAATGAGGAAGAGAAAAATAAAAAAATAAAGCATTCAATAATTGCATTTATTTCTACATCCTAAGTGCATCCATACATTTATTTGCATAAATAAAATCTCAAAAACATTCATTTGCATATTCACTTAGCATCATTGGAAACACATATATATCAGTAAGAAATCAAGACCATAAATGATGTCATCACATATCCAATCTAACTCATCAAGAGACCAAGATAATCATCACATGTGCATCAAATCTAAACATCTATCAAAGCAAGAGAGCTCATGAACATATCAAAATAAAGATCAACTATCTCAGATATATCAGATATGGATCAGATCAAAAATATGGGATTGTCTACAAAAGAGTATCAGAGTATCAATGAAGAACAAATATACATGTATAAATTTCATCATACAAAAGAATCATATCAGAAGGATCAAGATATACAATATGATCTCAAAAAAATGACAATATGTAGTATCAGGTCTAACTGCCACCCTCTCCCTGATCTAGAGGAGGAGGAGGTGGTGGTATAAATGGAGCTGGTGGAGGCATGGCCCCCTCAGACTGCTGAGCCATCCATGAATAAAAAGGTTCTCTCTGAACCTCTGGCACCACAGAATGATATAAACTTGAATAGTATGTTTCTCTTTGGCCCTGATGAATAGCTACTCGAGCCTGGGTATCTCTCTCTGCCCTAAGAATGTCCAGTTGTCTATCTCTCTCTTCTCTGAGCCTATCTAGCTATGTCTCTCTCTCTATCATGAGATGCTCAAGTTGTGCATCCTTGTCAGCAAGTAAGGCCTCTAAAGTAGTGATCGTAACTCTAAGCTTCTCACACTCATGTACACACTGTGTTAATGCATCTCCATCTCTACCTGAAGAGCCCCTGCTTGTATCTTGTCTAGAGGGCATGTCCTGTGACCTATCCTGCTGAGCATCCTATTTATGTTGTCTTTGTCTATGCTAATCTCTGGTCAAAAGTGGACCTGGATCCCTCTAGGGAGTAATGAATCTAAATCGAGTCCACCTCCCACTACCGCTAGTGCCCACACTAGCGCCACCCCTATCATCTGCATCATCATTATCATCTTTACCCTATCCCTTCTCAGGAGGAGGGTACCTCCCACCATCCCTACCACTATCCCTCCCCACAGCTCCTCTCTCTCTCTCTCTCTAAGCTCCCCCTCTACCTCTAACAAGATGGTCATCAATGGTATCATAATCTAATGGATCCTCAATCCATGGAACAGCCTCCTTAGGAACTGTAAATCTTGTAAATGGATACTGTAACATCTACGCATGGTAACCATATGAGTAGCCTACATCTTCTACCTCTAAAAGAAGATCCCAGGTCACTACGACCATATCTCTAATATTTCTCTGTGTAGTCTCATATATCAACTATGGACCCCAAAGTAGTGCCTCATCTCAGATCCATGCATAAACAGAAAGATCCTGACACCTGTTGTGCATACGGCCATACTGTCTTAGCACCCATATGACTACGAATCTCTCTACAACAAATTTGGTCCTGGCAATCAGGTACCTGTTCTGAAAGAAGTAAGGCATATGTCGCCTATCCAAGAGCCACTCCTCAAAATCAAGGTATGGTCCCCAAACTACAATAGTCATATCAAGAAGCAACCGGTGCCAATACTCAACCTTTCCCAGATGAGGCTGCTGAATCCAACCAGAATACATGAATACATAAGGCTATTGCTCCAACTGTTGCCTATCAACTATCAATCATGTAACTGGGATATGCTCCCAGGCCCAGATCTAAAGTACAAGGATCACACTTCTCATACTCTGGGAATACTGGTAAAAAATCTCATGTAACTCCATGTACATGTGAGAAAGAATGCAACTTCCCCATGCAAACCTATGAGAGGAAACCATCATCTACTCTAACATGTCAACCCAACCGGCTATAAACCCATTTTGTCCTCAGTTAGGCATAAGGATGCCTATGATCAAACCTACTAGATATACAAGAAGCTAATCATAGTGGTCACACATGTAATCCCATGTGAGTTAGTAGTGAGTAATACTGTCATCTCCAAAGAAATGTCACACTGTGGCAATAGCTGAAATAGAGGTAGAATCAAACTGTACCTCTCGACCAACCACCGAAACTCTAAATATCCACCACACATCCTCAGGTGTAACAGTCATCTCACTAGTCAGGAGATGGAAGGTGTTGTGATTTGAATTCCATCTCTTAGCCAAAGCAATCAAGAAGCCTCGATTTACCCTAATGGTGGGTAAATCCCTCAAAGATAATAAACCTATGGGAGCCACTAACTCTGCAATGCCATCGGTCAAACATCTCGACAGTGCAACGACACAACCTGGATACGGTCCTTAGAAAGAGATGACCTCAAAAGGAACTTGTTAAATAGATAAATATTGTAGAAAAGTTCAAATCAGTACTATACCTAAGGCAACTAAGCATAAATATCTATCAGCTAAGTGTTTTGGTCATCAGACAGAGAAAAACAATCAAACTTGCATGCAAAATGACTTAGACACCAAAAATGATCTTGTTTTTACGGGCTGTGATCCCTTTCATGGGATGCGATCCCTGATTCCCAGGATGTGATAGGTTATTTGGGAAGTGATCCTATTTTTAAAGGATGCGACGTGGGATACAGGAAATGATCACTACTACATTTGAGGCCAAATTTCGATAGAAGTTTCTGACGGGTAACTTTTTCTTACGAATTTGGTGTTTTTTTTTCTAATAGGCCCCGATGATGTCGGTATTCTGATGGGTGTTTAATTGACCATCATAATTTTGATAGATTCAGGGTTTACATTAAAAAAAAAAGTGAAATAGCCTCATCATTTTCATTTCAATTGGAGAGCGGGAGAAAAGGAGCGATAGCTGAGCGCGAGAGAAGGTATGTGATTTCTTCATCTTTCGAGCCTCTAGCATCATATTTGAATGCATTTCATTTTATTGTTGAGGTATTTTCTCTCTAAAATGACCACATTCTACTGGTGTCGTGCCCTAGCCAGTGCTTTATCTCTATTATTTGATGTTATTGGTGCTTGTGCTCAAGGATATCGATTCACTGTACATTCAAATGTTTGGATTCATGTTTGTTGATATTACTAGCATATGTGTTTACTGATGCCATTGTATATTTTTGTCACTAAAATGATAGCATTCTACTGGTGTTGTTCCCTAGCCCATGCTTTAACTCTATTATTTGATGTTATTGGTGCTTGTGCTCAAGGATATCCATTTTTTTGAGATGTTGACTGTGGTTATCAAATGGACAGCCCGTGAGCTTCTAGCTAGGTGCCATTTGTATTGATAGCTTAGGGAATCAAATGTATTGTATCATTGATAGTTGAGATTTTGTTAAAAGGAAATAGGAAAAAGAACGATTTTTATTTAGTTTCTCTATTTTGATCCCTAAGTGGCTTACAACACTAGAGAAGTATATGCAGATTTATGGATCCAGTTGCAGGATACATAGCAGCTGATAATTCACAAGAAATCCATGCATCCAATTTGAATAGAAATTAATATAAAGAACTAGGGTCCTCCAATGGCCCAATCATCCGAACCTTGACTGTCCCCTCAACCAGTGACCCTTCAAAACTGGGTT
>MU226793.1:5401824-5426982 GCA_018584345.1 Thuja plicata
AATTCAATCAATTAATTAATTTAGCCATGTAGGGGAATAGGTTGGATTTGATTTTTGATTTAAACTATAGAATTAATTGATTAAAATCAATCATATAGTTTGATTAATCCCTTTAGGCTTATATTTATTCATTTGATGTCATTGTTATTTAATCCTTTGATTTGATTGATTTTATCCCAATTCAATTTAATAAATGTCCATTTGAATTGATTTGATCCATTTTAATGAGATTTGGAGCAATTTGATCAAATCTGATTAAAGAACACCTGACTAATTTTAGGTGCTACAAATGCCCCTCTTTGAATTGATGTGTGAAGCGTATTAGTTCAAAGAAATTTTGATGTCCTGATCAATGATTTGATGCCTGATTGATATGATACAAAACCTGACTAATTTATAACCTGATTCGATTGCAGAAATTGATCCAAGATCTAAAACTTGATTTGAAACCCTGATGCAAAAATTGATGTGATATCCTGATGCAAAACTGATTTGAAAAGGTGTAAAATACCCCACTGATGATAGTTTGAAATTTCAATGCCCCAGATTTTGATTGATGTTTGATGTTGATCCTCATTTGATAATGTGATGATGCCCCCTAAAAAATGAAAATAGATTGATGTCCGGAAGCAAAAGGATGATGCTACTGATAAAGAATAGATCCAATATGTTTTCATTTCTGAAAAACAATGATGATGATCCTAGAAACTAAACATGCCCCAATGTGAAGAAAATGAATATTAGGTCCAACTGGGTCAAAAATCTCTTCAAAATTAGGTCAAATAGTATAAATAGGTTGAAAAACCCATTTTTACTATTCATTTTCACTTTTTACTATTGAGATTTTGCTATGATCCTCTTAAGATTTTTGACGATGGTGGTCCCCATTTGAGAGCATCGGTTCGAGCGAGGGTGCAGATATGAGAGACTAGCAGACTATGGACCTCTGATAAGTGATTTTGAACCTCTTTGTGCATTTATTACTTTTGTATGACTGCATTTAATGCTTTTAATCACTCTTACTAGGATATATTAAGGTATTTTTTGGCCAAATGTCACATAGGATATGTAAAATGTCGCCTAGCTATGCCAAATGTCAAGTCTATGTTGTAAAGTGACACCTATGCCCATTAAAATTCCACGTGTAGGTTAGGTTAAAACTTGCTTGTGATAGATCAAATACCACTTAAGAAACCCTATGGCAAAACAAGAATTTAAATGTCGCTTAGGATGATTGAAATGTTGCCTGCAAAGGGAAAATGATACATATAATGCAAAGTACCATGTCCAATCCATAAATTCACTCATATGATAAATTAAATAAAGCTTGATCATGAAATGACATGTACACTCTGTGAAGTGATGCATGTAAGAAATTTTTTTGAAAAGTTGATTTCAAAGAGAACAAACTGCTTTTGATTGAACGTCTCAATTAATGAATTGATTTCCAAGATAGATGGGTGTTTTTAGAAATTTTACAAAGTATTTAGGATATTAGAACGATCACATAAATGGATGTTTGATATGTTAATCTAATTGGGTAGAAAACTGATTTGTAGGATAACTGATATATTGATCCCTTCTCAAGATCTAAAGTTAGGAACAATAGGTTGATGCGCTCAAAAAGAGCAAAGGATTGATTTGATTGTTGTTGATTGACTTGAAATGATCCACTGATATGAAGATATTAATATGAGTCACATGATTGCAAAATAGGTATAGTTCCATAAGTTATATGTACGTAGCCTACCATCGTGGTTACTTGATTTAGTGGGCGATCTGACTAGACCAGAGATGTGCATTATTGAGAAGTCCATTTTGTAAATCCTTCTTGATATACCTTGGTTCCAGCTAAAATGGGGACTACTCACAGCTATGGTAGAGCGTTGGCACTCTAACCATAATACTTTCCACTTACGCCTTGGTGAGATGACTATCACACCTGAGGATGTATATAAATTTTTATGCATCCCTACCTCAGGAGATAGGGTTTATTATGATCAGGTATATGATGGCAGTGCTTGCAGATGGGTCTTTGTAGATCTGATGATCAGAGATGATACCATTACATGGGAATAGTTTGCATCATTCCCTACTTTTCCTGTAGTGTTAGGTGTAGTGATTAGTGGATTACTTCTTTAGGATAGACGAGGTTGCAGATTCATAGTCAGATGGGGACGGATCCTAGAGGACTTACTTGCACATCCTCAGAGATTTTTTTGGGGGCCTTGTGTTCTTGCATAGTTGTATCATGATTTACATGAGGTAGTATATCAAGAGAGCGCAGCCATATCAGCTGGAGCTATTTTTTTACAATTATGGGCCTGGGAGCACATCCTAGTCACTAGACCAATTGCAGCTCAAGTGCAGGGTCAAGGATGGCCGCATGTATTCCTTTATGATGATATAATTGTCTAACATCATTTGGGCAAGGTTGAGAACTAGCACAAGATGATTGATGACATAGATCAGGTTGTCTGGAGACCTTACCTTGGTTGCAAGGGCTAGAGAGAGGATGATGATGAGATTCCTTATATGTTCTCCCCTCGATGGATGATGGGTCGATCACCTCTTTTTATTGAGAGATTATTCTTTATGAGAGTGTTACGATAGTATGGAAGGGTATAGGATATGTCGTAGGGTATGGAACTATATGCACAAGTACAGACAAAGTGGTCCATGTGGACATGTCAGGTTGACTATGATTTTTCTTGTACCGAGATTGATAGATTAGGTTTCATCCGATGGGATATGTTAGACCATGTGGCTGATGTGGGGATGTTTGTAGAGTATAGGGAGTGGTTTGCTAGACATAGATTTATGAGATACACAGATCTGGTAGAGCCTATCCCTGATGTAGATGAGATATCTTATGATGATGATGGAGGAGATGGTGGTGGAGGTGGTTAGAGAGTACAGTGGGATCCTAAAGTTCTGAGAGCTCCTAGGGTACCAAGAGCTCCTAGAGCTTTAGGCAGAGGATATATAGGACCTCAGATGAAGGGTGTTAATGTAAGAGCTAGGGGTGGTGGTTATGTTCCTAGATAGAGATAGGTGGTTCCTCTCATACCAGCTACAACATGGGGACATCAGAGATAGAGGGATGCCAGGTAGGAACACCTTGATCAGGCTAGGAAAGTTTCTAGGGCACAGGTCCAAGGATAGAAAGTAGACTTACAGTAGGTTCCTATAATACAGCCACAGGTTATTTCAGTTCCTATAGGTCTAGTATAGCCACCTCCACCTAGAAAAGTGGAGAAGAATATCTAGAGCCTACAGACAGGTTTCTCAGCTATGTCAGCTCAAGTGGCTTAGATTAGTGCTATGATGTAGATATTTATGAGCAGGATGGAGCAGATGAGCCAGGGTGCATCTAGCAGTCAGGTTCCTCCTAGGACCACAGATAGATCAGACAGGGGTCCAGATGGGCCAGGGGATACAGGTACAGGAGATGGATTAGGTGTTGGGACCAGTGATGGATCAGGTTCTCCTACTGAGTCTTGATTAACTATAGCTTTGATATTGATCCTTGGGATATGTATTAATGTACCATATATATTATTTGATTAGGACTTTGATGATGTACCATTTTTTTTTTTATCTTGATATACGGATATTTATGGACATTTTGGTGGACATTTATTTATGATGCTTTTTGATTCTATGATGTTGTTATGATTTTGATGTGACATTTTTTTATATGCGGATCTATATGATTTCTATGATGCATTTACTTTTATGTGCTATGGATGAAGTGTCTTAGATATGACATAGATAGCCTGATACAAATTATTATGCAACTATTTCTATATGTTTTTTATTTATATGATGAGTGTAATGGTTTATGCAATGCAATGGTAAAATGAATGCAACTATCCTTTTGATTTTGATGTATGCAACTTATATGAAATGCACTTTTTAAATGGATGCAACATGGATAATGATTAATGCTTAATGTCTTTTTTGTTTTCTCTTTTGATATAAAAGATAATGACTAATGTAATGAATGCAAAAGAGAATCTCACATCATTGATTTGAAACAAGATACTTGATATGAACCCCCAAAATTGATTAACCCCCTTTAACCTGTAAAACCCTTTAAACATGTAATCAATCTATCATGAAAATGCAATGCAATGCAACTAACTGTCACTAGCTTTTTGCGAAAGAAATGAAATAGAGATATATATTCAAAATTGAGCATTGTGGAACTAGGAGAAATTACAATCATCACTGACCACATCATGATGATATTAATACCACTTTCATCACTTTGGTAACCATTGGGAAACTATTACAACCCTCACTAGTTGAACAAACAACTATGGGAGAATGAATACCGGTTTCATCAGATTCAATGTTGCAAGTGGATTTTGGTATTAAGATATGGAAGATCTAAATAACCAAGGTATATGTTTGCATAAAAAAACAAAGGTTAATCCTCCTTCCTATCTGAAATTACTTGATGGTTCTTTGATGACCATATCCTTAGATGAATTCACACAAGTTGGTGGATCTTCCTCAAAACAATCACTCAAAGTCAATAAAATATCATGTCTTCATCATCGCCAATCTGGTTGAAACATCATCGATTAGCTAAAAAGACATGAAAAAATGCAATTAATATCATCAAAAGCTTCAAGTGTTTTGTATTGTATAAGGATTTTCAATAGAATTTCCAAACATTCTGATCATTTAGGTTGTGTCAATTTTTAATCCTGATAATAAAGTCATGAAGTTGAAGTTGCAAGATCGAATGCTTGATTTGAACAATGATATCCATCAAAGGTTCAAAAATATCTCCCCTCTGAAGTTCTGAAAATATCCTCTGATATGTGACCAAAAGTAGCATGTATTGAATCTGTTGATATCAAAACCAATTCTTTTTCCCCCAAGTGAAAAATAAGACCATGTGAAAAATTTGGGCAAATGAAACCTAGTATGTGACAATGTAGCTCAAAGACTTTATTATGAATATGCACAAATGACGGATGCAATGAGGATATATAAATGAGATTATGAAAGGGAAATATGTATAAATGCAACTAGGAAAGACCTAAGGGATCAAAAAGTGCCTGATTGCCAGGTTTTTACCTTTTGAGGTTGATTTCTCTTTTTTTCTCTTTTTTGCTATTTTTGCTACCAAGGTGCCTATTGCTAGGTTTTCACCAAGGCACTTTTTATCTTTTTCAATTTTTTCAATTTTTCTCTTTTTTCAAATTTTTTTTGATATCATCTAGGTGCCTATTTGCTAGGTTTTCACCAAGACAACCATTTTTTTTATTTTTGAATGTTTTTGCTTTCTTCATGCTCAATTTTCTTCTTTTTCTGCTTTTCTGCTTTTCCAATATTTTTAAACTTTTTGATCTTGCTCATTTTTTTGGATTTTGAAATTTTCTCATGTTTTTGGATTTTAAACTTTTCTTATGTACAAAGAATGATGCTAAACTCATCAGATACACACTCATCTGATACTCTTTCTTCCTATACTCTTTCATCTGATCATGTATAAAACCTCTTTAAATGGATATTGTTAATAGGCTCTTGAAACTCATCACCCTCACAATCAGCTAGCTTGTAGGTCCCCATTCAAAAAGAGGAAGAAATTACAAAAGGTCCAAGCCAATTTGCCTCCCATTTTCCCTTCTTTTCTCTACCGGCTTGGTTTTTAGGATTTTCTCTTAACACTAAGCCTCCCACTTGAAAGGTTCTAGGTTTGATATGCTTGTTGTAATTCCTTGATATTCTATTTTGATAAACTTTCAAATGCTCATAAGCTTGTGTTTGATGTTCCTCCAATAATTCCAATTGTTGAAGTTGGGAGACCCTATAATCCTCATCATTGATTAATCCATGTAATGAAAATCTTAAGGATTGGATTTCAACCTCCAAAGGTAGAATAGCTTCTACCCCATAAACCAAGGAAAATGGTTTATCTCTTGTTGGTGTTTGAATGCTAGTTCTGTAGGCCCACAATGTCGGGTTTATTTGGATGTGCCAATCTCTTCCTGATTTATCAACCGATATTTTCAAGATTTTGAGGATATTCTTATTTGTAGCTTCAAATTGTCCATTACCTTGAGGATAGTAAATGAAGGAAGAATGGCGTGTTATATGGAAGGTCTCACATAGCTCATCCACATATTTTTCTTGAATTGTTTTCCGTTATCCATGATGATGGCATGAGGAATACCATATCTACAAATGATGTGATTAAGGATAAACATAAAAATTTGTTTTCTCGTTGCATTTGTCAAAGGTACAACCTCTACCCATTTGGTAAAATATTTTGTTGTTGTGATGATGTATTTGTGACCATTGGAAGAAGGTGGATAAAAAATTCCAATAAGATCAAAGCCCCATTGGTAAAACGGCCATGGTGTAATGAACAGGTGCAACTCTTGGGCAGGAACATGGATCATGTCTCCATGGTATTGGCATTTTGAACACACTTAACAAAGTGGAAAGCATCCTTTTCTAAGGTTTTCTAGAAATACCCCATGCAAAGGATTTTCTTGGCTAAATTCAACCCACTCGAATGTGACCCTCAGATACCCTCATGAACATATTTTAAAGCTAACTTCAATTCATCATCCTGTATACACCTAAGAAGAGTTTCGTCAAGACCTTTGTGATACAATGTGTCAAATAGGATAGTGTAATGAGCTGCTTGGCGTATAAAATGTCATTTTTGGACATGGGTTTGGTCTAAAGGTAAAACTTGGTCTTTGAGATAGGTATAAATGGGTTTGTACCAAGGTGAGTCATGTTCATTTATAAGGCCAATGATTTGAGTTTTAGGTAGGTCAAAGTCCGGTTTCACCAACTCTTCCACCAAGAATTCATACCTCTCATTTTGATCAGGCATTTGGAGTAAAGAAGCCAAAGTAGCCATAGCATCTACTGCTCTATTCTTATCTCTTGGAATTCTCTCAAATGTAATCAAGGAAAATTATTACTTCCAGTCATCTACCATCCTCTTATATGGCATCAATTTTCATCCTTAGTTTGATAGTCATTATTGATTTAATTGATGACTAATTGGGAATCCCCATATACTTGCAGTTCTGTGATGTTCCATTCTAAAGCCATTTTGATGTGTATGACCAAAGCTTCATACTCTAAAATATTGTTTGTGCATTGTAAAAATAGTTTATAATACTTGGGAATGGTGTATCCTTGGGGTGTAATCAATAGAATTCCATCTCCTGAACCATTCTGAGTGTAGGATCCATCGAAATATAATTTCCATGCTTTGGCTTCCACAATGACTATTTCTGCATCTGGAAATTCCACTTGAATAGGATGAGTAGAAAATAAAGGATTTTCATCCAATTGATCAGCTATGCCTTGGCCCTTGATAGATTTTCAGTCCACATACTCAATGTCAAATTCACTAAGTACCATCACCCATTTGGCAATTCTTCCTGTTAGGGTTGTTTTACTAATAAAATACTTTAATGGATCAATTTTTGCAATCAACTTCACCTTGTGCATCAACATGTAATTTCATAATTTTTGTGAGGCAAAAACTACCGCTAGACAATCTCTTTCCATAAAATTATAGTTCAACTCATACTTGATTAGGGTTCTACTTAAATAGTAAATAGCTCTTTGTTTTCCTTCATCATCATCTTGTGCCAACAAAACCCCTAAAGATCTCTATGTTGCTGAAATGTATAATAGTAAGGGTTTTCCTTTGATGGGGGGCATCAAAATGGGTGGATTTACCAATTATGTCTTTAATAAGGTGAAGGCTTGTTCACATTCATCATCCCATGTAAAAATGGTATCCTTATGTAGAAATCTTGTAAAAGAGTGGCACTTTTCCACCAATTGAGAAATGAACCTCCTAATAGATTAAATTATTCCTTTAAGTGACCTCATTTGACTAATTTTTTTGGGAGTTTCCATTTCCATGATTTCTTGAGCCTTTTCCAGATCCAATTCTATCCTTTTTGTTGAAACTATGTAGCCTAAGAGCTTGCCAGATTAGACACCAAATGCACATTTCTTTGGATTTAACCTTACTTTAAATTGCTCCAACCTTGTAAAAATATTTTCTAGGATAGGGAGATGATCTTTTAGTTGATGTGACTTTGCTAAGATATCATCCACATAGTCTTCTAGGAAAGTATGCATCATGTCATGGAAGATAGTTTTCATTTCTCTTTGATAGGTTGCTCCAGCATTTTTGAGGTCGAAGGGCATAACATTTCAACAAAAAGTACCCCAAGGTAAATTGAAAGTGGTCTTTTCTTGATCCTCAGGTGCAATTCAAATCTTATTGTAGCCACTAAATCCATCCATCAATGAAAACATAGAATTTCCTATCCTCAAATTCACTATAGCATCAATGCTAGGTGATGGAAAATCATCCTTAAGGAAAGAAAGATTAAGGTATCTAAAATCCATGCATATTCGAATGGATTTTTCATTTTTAGTAATAGGTACAATATTGGAAATCCATTCTGCATAAGCCATTACTCTTATGAAGCCAACTTTTAGTAACTTTTCCAATTCTGCCTTGACCAGTAGAGCTACATGGGGATGCATTTTCCTCAACTTTTGCTTCGCAGGGTTTACGCTAGGTCTCACATTAAGGTGGCACATTATGAAACTTGGATCCAATCTTGGCATGTCTGCATATGACCATGCAAATTTAATCTGATTTGCTTGAAAGAATTTGATGAAATCCTTCCTTTCTAATGGAGTCAATGATGTTGCTAAGTGAATAAACTTTGGATCCAATTCGGTTCCAATGTTGACCTTTTTTTTGGCTCAATGAGGATAGGATATCTCTCTTCATCATGTTCTGTTAGGGTATCCAATCTCTCTTCCTTAGGTGCCACTGTTGGGTTTTCACCTTTGGAAATATCTGTTATTTTTAATTTTTTAGGATCTAGTACTGCCACACGGTGGTTTTCACCACTAGACCTTTTCATTTTTTACTTTTTTATTTTATCTTGTGGATTAAGAGACTAGAACCCTACCTCCATCATCATGTTTAGATTGAATTCATTGGTGGAAGATGGATCAACCACGTTAATGTATTGGGCCATAGCATTGTCATTAGGAAAATAGAGTAGGTCATTAGGTTCGATTAAGTCCCAATCAATGAGTTTGGGATGAATAAGGGATATGGACTCATTAGGAAAGTTGTAATTTGAAGGGGTCAAGGACATGAATTAATTTGAGGGTTTGTACATTGTATCACTTAGGTCAATAACATGTTCTTTCTCGATTCCATGGAAGTAGGATCAAAATTTTCATCACTAGACTCCTTGTGGATTTCCATGGGAAATAATGTGTGTGGATTAAATCTAACATTTTAAATCACCCCCCCCATGAAGGTATCCAAGCTTCACTTGTCCATTGAGTGCCACTAGATGCTTGTCCTAAATTGGATTCTTGAGGCTCATTTGATGCTTGTGTATTACTTGAATCTTGATCCATATTGTCTTGACTTTTGGCTTTAGGAATAGTAGCATATGTATGAATAACATCTACCTCTTTTTCATTAAAATATTCTTTAGATAGGGAATCCCACTCATATTCTCCTGAATCATCTCACTCTTAGATTCTAACATGTGTACATGTTCATAAGGATTATGCCTATAACTTGAACCAACATCTTTTTCTTGACACCCTATCCCTGATTTCTCATCCTTTGACCTCCAAGGAGGTTCAATTGGTTCTAGAAAGCCTCTATTTTTTATTCCTAAGGGTCCTCTTCCATTGTATCCCATCTTCTTCATTATTTGAAATCCCTTGCCATATTGATCAGTTTGGATATTGATATGTTGCACTCTTTCAACGGGATTGTTTGAAGTATCCTCCTCTTTGTAGAGCCATTGTAAAACCTCGTTATCCTCCTTTTATAGGGCTGATTGATCACTCTCCCTTACAAAATGAGATTTTTATTTTTGAGGTGGATGAGAAATTGAAATTTTTCCATGTCTTTGGGGAAGTTGGTAAATCAAATGGGGAAACAGAATATTCCCCTACTCCTTTTGAATTTATTCTACATTGTTTTTCAATTTTATGCATCATCTCACTCATCTTTTGGTATTTTTCCTTATTGGTTTGTTCTCTCTCATCCTTAGAGGGTCTCAAAATTTCTACATTTGGTGTACAAGCTTTGACTAAATTATCAGTGGAACTTTGACCCTCATAACTAACTTTCTCTTTTCCCTTAGTTGATGTAGATAAGTTAGTTTCATTTGAATGTGAAGTAGATGTAGCATTTAATGTAGAAGTAGGACCTTCCTCTTTGGTTTCTTCAATGATGACACTAGGAATTATTCCTTCCCTATTATGTGGAATAAATAGCTCATGAGTAGGTTTTATCATATTGCAATATTGAAAGGGATTAGAATCTCCTCTAATAGTTATTTCTTCACCCATGTATGGAAATTTGATACATTGATGATAGGTCAAAGGCACCGCTTACATCTCATGAATCCATGGCCTTCCCAATAAAATATTATAAGTTAACTTCATTTTAAGGACTTGACAAATGGTATCTTTCTTGATAGGTCCTACTTGAATGGGAAAAACCACCATTCCTTTAGAAGATCTTTCCTCCTCATCATAAGCCTTTATAATTATTTGTTTATTGTGATCAATAGATGACTCAGATAACCCTAAATATTTGACTAGGTTCAAGGTGCAAATGTTGAGATCAGCTCCTCCATCAATGAGGACTCTCTTGATCTTATGCCTTTGTATTAAAACTTCTATATGCAAGGGCCAATTTTTAGGATGAGTGATATACATATCATCTTGTTCTGAAAATGAAAGGCAATGTAGTGCAACAAGATGTCCTACCATGTTTTGAAACTTATCTTCCTCCAAGTTTATAGGAACATGAGTTTCCACAAGAGATTTTTCCAAGATCTCCTTGTGATTGGGAGAAAGTTTTAATAACTCCAAAATAGAAATTTGTGATAGAGTCTTTTGCAACTGATCAACCAAACTGTAAGGCTTTGTTTTAGGAGGTGTTTGTTTAGCCAAAGTAGTTAATTATGTAGGACCAATAGGTTTAGGAGAACCCCCTTGTAGGGTAATCCTTTCTTATTTCCCCCTAGTGATAGCATTAGAAGTCTCCTTTTTTAGGTTGTTCCTTTATCACCACAACATTAACAACATTCTCATATTCAGATAAGGTATTGATAGTATTGTCATAGTGATGAGAAAAATTAACATTGTTGTTACCTTTAGAATTGATGTCATTATTGTTCAAATTTAAAGACTCACCTTTCTCATTATTAAAGAAAGGTGTTTTAAAGGTCGTATGATCCTCATTGTTTTGGGGCCCTTCCACTTTAATCACACCATTGTCAATTAAATCTTGCACCACATGTCTTAGGTGCATGAAATAATTTGGTTTGTGTCCTAGATTCCTATGATATTCATAATGATTGGACTCACTCCACCAAGTGGGCTTCACTTGTAATTCGTAGGGTTGAGCCCTAAGTAAGTCAATAATCTTATTAACAATGAGGATTCTCAATGCATTTTCAAGTGGTTCACCCAAGGGCATGAACTTCCTTCTAGGAGATGGAGCAAACAAGGGTTTAGGCTTATTGGCCTCCTTACTGTTCCCAAAGTTATTATTATTGTTGTTATTTTTGAAAGGCACTTTGGATGCTTGACTTGAATTATTAACTTGAGTAGATCTTCTTGTGAGAATAAATGGAGTGGCCTTAAAATTATTCGCTTCCACAACTCCATCATTAACCACACCTTTGTTATTATTCCTCATCCAAAATCGGTTATTGTTAGGAGGAGCCCTATTTTGATTGTTGTTGGAGTTATTTTTGTTAGCATTCTTATTATCCTTATAAAGTTTGAGTTATCCTCTTTTAAATAATACCTCCTCCATAGTAACTCCATTCTCTATTAGGTCTTGGAAAGACCTAGGGCATTGTAATCTTAACCAATAATTCATTTCATTTTTCAAGCTATTAATAAAGATATCCATCTTTTCCTTTTCGAGCACGCTTTGAGGGTATCTAGCAAATACCGCTCTCCACCTTTTTAGGAAAAGTAGGAATCCTTCTCCCTCGTGTTGTCTGGTATTACATAAATTAATCATCGTAACCTCATGTTTGATCTTATAAGAGTAATGAGTTACGAACTTGGAGGCCAATTCTTCAAAAGTGCAGATGCCGGAGGGTAACTTGGAAAACCACTCCATTGCCATACCTCATAAACTTCTTGGGAATAACCTCATTAAGTATATTGTGTCATGCATGAACTCCAAGATCAATGCACAAAACTCCCTTAGATGATCTTGAGGATCGGATGCTCCTTCATATTTATCATACTTAGCAAAAAAAACATTTCTAGGGAATGGAACCATAATTAATGTTTTATCAAACATAAATGGAAACAATGCTTCAATAGAGAAGGGTTTAGGAGCCCCCATTTGTTTCATTGTGTCCAATTGCATTTGGAATAACTTAAACTTCTTATTCATGATGTCAACAAGGTTGGTTTTTTCTTCTTTTTGGTTTAATTGATCAACATCATAATTGTGAGGGAGTTTAGTCCCCGCTTGTGCTAGATCTAGAAATTAATTTTCCCTATCTCTTTCCAACAATTTCTCCATGAGTTTCTTGAAGAATGGGTTGTGAACCTCATCATTAACCTTCTCTTTGGTAGCCTCTTCGTCATTAGGGTCAATATTTCCTCCATTGTTGTTGTCTACCCCTTGATTGTTAGGGTTGACACCTCTTTCATCAGCCCCATTATTGTTGACCTCACCATTTTCATTGTTATTAGTGATATCTCTGTTGGAATTGTTGATTAGGTCAGGATCCATATTTCTGAATGGGAAACCCATGTTTGGTTCTACTTCTTTGTTTGGTTGTTGAGTTGGTTGTTGTGAAGAAGTAGAATTATCACTAGGAAAAGGAAGTTCTTGCCTCAAGTACATTCCATCTGATTTTAGGGTAGACTTGATGTAGTATGATTAGGTAAAAGATGGCATGAGCATAAATCAATAAAAACTTGGCTTTTATCAACTATTTGATCAATCCCTTAGTGATTTTGTGATTTGTCCAATAATGAGGGATTCGATCAAATTAAACTTATGAACAGGTAAAAGTTCCAAAAGGGTATCCAGAAATGTAAACAAATTGTATTCAAGCCCTCAGGAAATGCCCCTTGTTTGCCCTTATTTTTTTCTAGGTGTCACTTTACAGTTGTGTAAGCATGACTTTGCACTATGTAGGCAGTAACTCAAAATTATGCACGCAACACTTTGTAGTTTATAGGCGGTGTTTGGCCATTTGTAGGTGGTGTTTAAAATCTGTCAAGTGTTACTTTCAAGTGACTTAGGCAGTGTTTCAATTTTTTCAAGCGTGACTTCCATTTACAGGTGTGACAAAAATAATTGTAGGCATTGTTTGATTTTTTGTACGTGGCACTTGGCTGATCCAGTTGGTTTTTCACAGTTTTAGGGTTTTAAAATTATAATGTTTGTGATCAAAGTTTTAGGATGAAATTACTGCTTGAAAGTAAAGACACAAACACATCACATACATAATTTTTTATCTTACTCCTAAAACACACCAAGTGTATGTTCTCGGATGTTTTCATGGTTCTTGTACAAGAATTTCTTCCAAACAATCTACCTAGAGTCAAATTTGGCTTTTTAACAATGGCTCTAACAAGGTATCTTGCTACTTAACAAGGTTTTAGTTAACACTTCCATTGTAAACTATGAAAAGTCTCTTATATCCTCTTTCAAGGGCTTCCCACATGCATGAAAGTATGATTTTGCGCAATCCCAAAGGATTACTCGAGGAAGTGAAGATTCTTAACATAATTTAGTCACTATGACCCTTTGGGGAAGAGTGAATTTTATTATAGTGGGTTGGATTGTCTCATGGCTAAAGTGAGTGTCTCCCACTTTTGGTCATTCCCTCTCACCGTCCTTGTAAGGAAAATCTCAGGAGGTAGACCCTCTAAGTATCTAGCTATCTAGCATGTATATGGAAAGCAAATTTTGAGCTTTATCAAGTAAGTTTGGGAGTTTGATTCACTCAAAGAGTGAAGAGAATATCCCTATTACTTTCCTTAGTTCTAATAATTTCAAACACGTTTGTTCATTTTTAACCTCTTGACAAGGAGGTTCTTAAAAATTTGAAATGTTTGGTTCAATTCTTCCCTTTATTTCTACCACCCAAACGCAACACTTTTGGCTTTTTGATCAACTTCAAAAAGTTGAGAGCATATACCTAATGTCTTATTTGTAATGGAAAATAATAGGGTGGCCCTATTAAACTAGATATAAATGAAATTGTCACAATTTTATCAATGCAATCTTGTTAAGTAAAATACCTTTTTTCGAAGCTAGCAAAGGCTAGGCACATTTTTGAGAGATTTTTTCTTTTTTACTACTCACCTAGTGGCAATTTTTTCTTCTCCGTCTCCTCCAACAAAGTTAGTCCAACACAAACAAACAAAGTGAAGAAAACCAAAAAGAATTGATAAACAAATGAAGTTTCTTTTCAAATTTGCCAAAATGCTCCTCAGAAACTTAAAATGTGAAATCAATTAAGGGAAGGAATTTCCTTTTATATGCATTCACAATTTTGACAAAGTGATCATACAAAACTTCCTCTTCCTCTAAACTTTCCAAAATGTTAGCATTGTGAACTTGCTTAGAGTGTTTGTTGAAGAGCCTTACCTCTTTGATCTCCCTTGTGAACCTCCTCTCTAGTTTACACACCTTCAAGTGTTTGTTCATCTGCAAAAAATACAACAGAGAATTAGTAATCTTGTTTTATCAAGTTGCAAGTAATAAAACATAAAAAGTAGCAAGCATCATTTTGTAGCTTATAGGCGTTGCTTTGCAGTAAGCTACATGTTACTTTGTAGTAACTTAGGCATTACTTGGCACTATTCTACACATGACTTTACAAATAATAGGTGTTAACAGAAAGATATCAGGCATGATAAAGCCGATTGGATGCGAAAAATGAAAGTGCACATGCGGCAGGATCAAAGTAGCAGGCAGTGTTTGCAAAATGTCAGGTGTCGCTTTACGGTCATAGGCATTATTCTTTATCTGAAATGCATGACAAAATTAAGATAGAATAGAGAAGGAATTTGTAGGCATCATTTGATTGCTAGAAGGCGTCATCATTTAGCTTGTACACGGCATTTGACCTGCAATCTGCAAAATAAGCACAAAATGAAGCACAAACACACATAAAAATGAAATAAAACAAGGATTAGAGGCTCAAAGCCCCACGGTAGGTGCCATTTGTGTGTGATATTATTACACCTTCATGAAATTATTTTATTTACTAGAAATTCTATGGAAAAATAATAACAATTTAAACTTCTAACCACCCTAATTTGGTCTGCTCTGACCATAGACCCTATTTTCCCTAAGTGTGATCATACCCCCAATTATGTCAAGACAACTCTTCAATCGGTTGGCATAATTCATTCAAATCATAGTTAATTTCCTAAGTGATTTAATCACTAATTTACATTAATCACCTTAGCCAATCCAATCAAATCAATTCAATCAATTCAAATCAAAACATGGCTAAGGTAATTAATTTAAAAGGAATTAATAAAATCCTAATTATACCTCATCCCTTGCAAAATCAATCCCCTAGCCTAATTAATTCAATTTGGCTATAGTCCTAATTAATTATTACAAAGCAATCAAAAGCTTAAATGATTAATTAAAATCCCTATTATTGATTGAATATGTTATTACAACAATTTATTTCATTAATATTCCCTCTAACCTAACCAATATCAACTACCCAACCATTTGTTCAAACTCATCCCAACCCCTTCTCACATGCTAATTCTTCCTAATTATATAATTAACCCTAATTAGCTAATCCCCCCTCCGCTCATTCTCTTTTCTTCAATCTCTATCTCCTTAATCACCTATCTTAATCCTTGATCCTAATCCTAAGGTACCCCTAAGCTTGTCACATTCCTAAATTTGTGATTAGGAATTCAACCCTCCCTCAAAATTCACCGTTCTCAAGCTTGACCTTAAACCCTCACCCATGCTTCTTAAATCCTTGTCCATGCTTCTTAAACCCTCACCCATACCTCATTAATGCTTTCATAAATGAAGCATTGTCTCTTACACATTCTCTTCCACACTCCTCATTAATGAGTCTTACATCCTCATTAATGGCTTCCCTTCTAGAGTCTTCTCCCCTTCCTCCATTTATTCTAAAATTAGATGGATTTTGAGCTCAAATGGCCTTGAATTTTGAAGAGTTGAAAGCATTCTTATGCTGCCCATATTTGGAGAATTGAAAGACAAAACTTATGTTGCTCATATTTTAGGGACTTATATTGCATTTTAGCTTATTTCTCACTTATATTGTTATAATATTCATTTCTAGAGCTAGAATGCATGTTTTGTGAACATCTAGATTAGTTTCTATTCAAATATTTCATTCTAGGTTGTATATGTCACTCAAATATGCATAATCTGAGGTTTATTATGTCATTTTTCATACTCCTCCTAGATAGGAAGCAATAGGTTGATTTTGGTGATTTCTATGCTTGTTAATCCTTTGTTTTCACTAATGCAATGATCTATCACATCTCTGGCGCCCACTGTGGGGCAAGATTTCTCAAATTTTCAAAAAAATTTGCTCTCTGTCCTCAACATTTTTAAAGTTTGTAGGCATTTTATCATTTCCAGACAATTAGCTATCATTTCTGGGAGTGATCTATCATCTGTGGGAAATCTTTCATCATCTCTGGGAATTTGGATATCGTATGCCACCTCAATAACATCATTTTTGGAAGGTAAAAATTTGTCTTTAATGCGTCTCTGGTAACCCCTTTATCATTTTTGGTCTATTTTATCATTTTGTGTAAAAGGGTTATCGTTTTGGGTGAACATTATCGTTTGGGGTTAAAATTTTACTGTGTCTAGGGTTTATCATTTTGGGTCTCTGAATTATCGTCTGGATTCTAGAGAGAAAAAATACATAGTTCTTTCATTGACAAATTTGATTTCTAACTTGCTAACTTGGTTATTTTTGTGATTTTGATCATATTTTTCACAACCTAACTTGTGTTTTCAGATCACTGTCAGATACTCTCTTGATAAAAGAGTTGGAAAAATACTACTGATTTGTGGTTTTACAGGTTCTCAATCCTCCATCTTGACTTCTATTTTTGTTATGCATTCCAAACTAAAAACATTTTCCAATCTTTTACTAAATTGACCAGAGGAATATGCTCTTTTCCTTTTAAGGAGAATCATAAACTCACAAGTCAATTTATAATTTGAAAGGAATTTGGGGTAAATGAAAAAAGAAAACAAATCATCTAATTTTGGGATAGTAAATGAACAATCAAGATCACTAAATTTTGTGGCTCAATGAACAAACACATCGCTTAAATCATTTTGGCAACATTAATTGAACAAGCAAATCACTAATCTATTGTGGGACTAATTGAACAATCTCATCATTTAAATTTCCCTTTTGGACAAAGTAATTGAACAATCAAAGCATTAAATCTTATGGAAAAATTGAACAAAGCAAATTCATTGTCTAAATTTGGAGAAGTAAATGAACAAGAAAATCACATAACTTTGGGGAAACTGAACAACACAAACTTTTCTTTCAATTATTTATGCTTTCATTAACTTAGGATATTTTTCTTGAATTATTTTGGGAGAAAACGGCATGGAATAGGAGAGTATGCTCTTCTTCTCTCGAAGAATCAAAAATCTCAAAATCCTAAGCTCACCAATCCTTTGTATATTTATTAAACTTTAGAGGGCCTTTCAGTTGAGGGAAAAATCTCTCAGGAACAACCCAAGTGAGGACAGGTTTTACGCCAACCCTTCCAACTCACTATAAATAATTTCTTCCTCGTAGGCCAAAGCCTCGGAAGACAGAATCAGTATTGTTCCTAGAATTTTGATATCATTCCTTGAACATGCTTGGGTATGTGTAGAGCAGAGCCACTTGAATCTTTCTTGCAAGACTACACCTATTTGAGTACTCATAGGGCTATACGCCTCAATTTTGCCTTGTGAAATTCTATGGGAGATGGTTTTGAACAGATTGCCCCATCATAAACAATGAACTTTGTAGTCTAACTACCTGATTAATCCCCGAAAGGGTGATAATCCTTGTGTAAGAAAAAAATTAATTGCCCTAAGACACTTGTCATATCGTGCCCTCACTTGCGTTTGGAGTTGGCTAATATGGCATCATGACTGGAGCCATTGCATTATTGGTGATGGTCATATTCTGATTAGCATTTGAGTGTGTACCTAAGTCAACGAGAAAGGATTTTCATCCTCTACTTAGAAAATAGGGCATAAGGATGTGTTTGTTCCCCTTTAACAATGCAATGATGCTTGATGTGACTGAAAATCATTAAAAAGATAACACTTTCAAAACAAGCAACAAAATTCAATCCTTGGTCTACATGTGTTTTTCACTCACTGAAAAATCTTAGAATGCAATCTTTGATCAAACAAACTTCATGCACTTCCAAGAAAAATTTGACAAAACTAACAAAATTTAACAGTAGGCACGTACAAATTTGTTTCTCAAAAAACTTTAGTAAAATTGGTTTCCCTTTTGGCTCTTTAGTCTGTCCCTATTGCTTTTTCTGGTCTCACTATGGCTATTTCAAAAACTTTTTTTAGACGTCTAACTTGCATGTCTTGTCAGACTCTTACAATCTATCTCAATACGTGTGGTCTATTCACTTTTCAAAACAACTTGATTCCCAGCTCACTATCAGGGCATTCTGACCCTTTGATGCTGGGATCATTTACTTCCAGCAAAACACAAATGACACTTCTACCAAGAGACACTCACTTGAACTATTTGAGACTCTACTTGACACTATCAGGAAACTTTGACAAAGTTGAGATACAAATACATGGTTAACACAAGACGCAACAAGTACACTTCTAAAGAATCAGAATTATCTCCAAGATCACTACACTTTCAACAAGGAGAAACATCTCGCAATTCCCTATTTAATTTAGAATCTCCAAAAATGGAAAGACCCACTCACGAATGGAGTGAGGCTTTTGAGGAATATGACAATGACAAAAACAAAAAAATGTGAAGATAGCAATGGTGAAGAAGAATGAAATATTGACCATTCTTTGTTTGGTTCAGATAGTGAGGAAGACATCACTAAAGAAGGATACAATAAACTCAAACAGAGTAAACAATTCCAAAAGACATTGGAAAAGATAATTGGCAAAGATAAAGAGAAATACTTTCTCCATCTAGCATCCACTGGGGTAAAATTACCTAAAGATTATGATGTTGAACAACTAAAGGAAAAGCAGGTGTCAACGCCTATCTCTATTCTCACCAAACAAATAACCTTGATGCAAACTGAACTTGAAAATCTCAAACAAGAGAAGGCTAAACCCAATAAAAAATACTCTTTGGACTCCATTTGTCCATTTCCTTTTGATAAGAGTATTAATATGGTTCCATTTCCTCCGAACATGGCAATGCCAAAATATGACAAGTATATGATAGAGACTAACCCACATGACCATGTGAGGGAGTTTTGTGATCTAATCATAGAGTACATGCATGAACCTACCTACCTAATGAGGCTATTTCTGGAAAGCCTAGGTGGAAACGCTATGGAGTGGTTCTCAAAACTCACACCTAAGGTAAAAAAATTTGATGAGTTAATTCAATGGTTTATCCAACATTACTCCTATAATATAACCATGATGGATTTGTGCAACACTAAACAAAAAACTGGTGAATCCTTTTCACACTTTCTTCAAAGGTGGAGGAAAATCTTTGCAAGGTATTCAAGGGCTATTCCTGAATCATAAAAAATGGAGATCTTTGTTAATAACTTGGTACTATAATTGAACTATGCATTGCAAATACAAGATTCACCTAGCTTTGATAGGATGATCAAGAATGTCATCTGCATTGAGGAAGACATGGTTAAAAAGGGAGAAATAAATCTCCAAAGTGATAACAAAAATACCAATTCCAACAACAAACCTAAATGGTGTAAAC
Organism: Thuja plicata; assembly: GCA_018584345.1. Taxonomy (NCBI): domain Eukaryota; kingdom Viridiplantae; phylum Streptophyta; class Pinopsida; order Cupressales; family Cupressaceae; genus Thuja; species Thuja plicata. The sequence goes on from MU226793.1 coordinate 5,421,867, forward strand.
AAAACAAAAAAAATTTTAATGATGGAGTGGTAGATGCGTCCAATGTTAAACCAATAGTGTTTAATCTGACGAATAGCATGCAAGAAAGTAAAGATGCCAAGGTATCTGCCTCCATACCTAAAGCAAACAATGAGAAAAACAAAGGGCGACCATGGACTTCCAAACCTCAAAGAACATTCACTCCTTTGGGAGAGCCTCTTGACACCATTTTAAAAACACTCTTGGACAACAAGGTTCTTATGATCCCAGATTCAAAACCATGGGAACCAAAAGTCAAACCAAGATGGTGGGATGACAATTCTTATTGTGTCTTCCAAAATAACAAAGGACACAAGACTAATAATTGTCTTAAACTCAAACATGTTATCCAAGACCTTATTGAAGGAGGAAAGATCAAAGTGGAAGGGCACACCACTAATGAAGACCATATAGCATTTAACAAACCATTCCCTAATTACGAGAAAGGGGAAGCATCTAAAAGAAAAGGAAATGAAGTGAACTATGTCTTCTCTAAAAATGATAATGTGATCAACATGCTAGACATTAAGACTAAATCAATTAATGTGGTCACTATCAAAGGTGTTAAAAACACATCTTCCCAATCAAATGTAGTGACCCAAAGTCAAGCCCAAGTCACAATCAAAGGACCTAATTCCTCATCCAAACTAACAACAACTTCCAAGGTACCCATTGTCACTATTCCTAAACTGACAGCAACAAAACAAACAGTTACTATTCATGTAGAAAAGTATAACTTGGTGGATCAACTACAAAAAACCTCTGCTCAAATTTCCATTTTTGAGTTACTTAAACTCTCCTTAGTGCATAGGGAAATTCTCAAACAAGCCCTACATGCAGAAAATGTGCCAAAAGACATTGATGTTGACAAATTCCAAGCAATAGTTAAGCATATCTCAGCACCACATTACCTCTCTTTTTCTAAATAAGATAATAAATCATTGACACATCTGCATAATCAACCCCTTCATATCAAATTCCTAATTCATAAATCTCATATTAGACGTGTATTGATAGATGGTGGCGTAGGGTTGAACATTTGTACCCTTAACCTAATCTGGAAGCTGGGTCTCTCAGAATAAACCATTGATTCAAGAAGAAAAATCACTATCAAAGCTTATGATGAAGAAGAAATATCCTCTAAAGGTCTCATTGTTCTACCCATCAGAATTGGGCTGGTTGAAAGAAGTGTCATATGTCAAGTTCTGGATCTACCCTTGGCTTACAACATACTATTAGGGAGACCTTGGATCCATGAAATGCAAGCACTACCATCTTCTTACCACGAGTGTATCAAATTCCCACATAATAGGGTGGAAGTGATGATTCCTGCAGATGCCCGTTATACTTGCAACAATGTTAAAGTAGGTAGTATGGTCCTGCATAACAAGGAAGCTCCAAAAGAGATTGTACCTAAGACTATCAAAGACATGGTTATGAAGACCTTAAAACTTGAAGAAACTAATATGGGAGAATACAAGCTGGACATGACCCCATCATTGATAGAACTTCCAGTGTCACCAAGATCCTATAGGAAACCTTCCCCTTTTTTCACACCCACTACATCTAAAAAGCCAGAATATTCACAAAGAAACTGGGATGGTTAAAGCATCTACCTCCCAAGGGGATGACATCAAAGAAAAAGCAGTCTTGGCCTAGCTTTACCAGGGGGAACCAAAGGAAAATGAGGAAAAACATGTGGAAATATCCCCAGAAAATTATGGTAAAGGATATGATCTTCTCAAACAAATGGGATATAAATGAAAAGGACCTTTAGGAGACAAAGGAAAAGGACTTATTGAACCTGTACACATGGAATTCAGGGATACCAAAGATAAAACAAGGCTAGGTTCCAATAATAACTCTGAAAAACATACTTCACAAAATAGTCCAATCTCTGACAAAGGGAGTGATGAAGAAGAGGAAATAGAACCAGAACAATAGACCTATGAGCAATTATTGTATATCAGTACAGAGTATCTTGAGTATCAAGGAGAAAGGTATGTACCAAGCTTTGAGATACCACAAGACACTCATATCCCTTTACTAACACAAGAGGTATAAGCAATAGCAGAAGACCCTCTAGAGGTACCATTGATAGCAACAACTACTGAAGACACACCCCGATAACAGGATTCACATCCTAAACTAGGGGAAGTTATTTACTATTTCACATGTCCTCAATTTACCACACTTTGATCTACAAGTGGCTAATAGTGTACATCAGGTAACTATTGCTGAATTCTTGAACAGATTTTATGATGAAAGAACAGACTCCCATGATTATGAGTGGGATGATCTATCTATTGCCATGGAGGACATTGAAATAGATGTGATTCACATATTTACAGCTCCATCAGAACACAGATAGAATTATAACACTACTCCTAATATGGTTGATGTTCCCGAAGTAGAGGAGGTATCCCTTCCCCCACTCACTGATGAAGAAACTGGTATTTTCCTAGACCTAGAAGAAATTCAAAGGCTACAAGCTAGGATCCTCCTTCTAAGGAGAGATGAAGATGAAAGTTCCACTGATGAGTCACTATAGTTTGGTCCACATATAACTAACAATGACTTTGATAATGATGATCGGACTCTTATTGATCTAAACATCAAAGAGATAGACTTAACAGACCATGTCATGTCAGTTAATAGTCTTGACACTGAGGCAATGTTGTCCTTCCCAAGATCTGACTCCTTGTCTTTAATAAACCCAGACCTAATTGATTAGACTAATACAGATCCTACTCCTATCCTAGACTTTCCTAATGACTACACTTTGGCTTGCTACCTAAATGCTTGTGAACCTTACCCTTCTTCCACCAATGCAAGGAGCGTGAACATGTCACAGGAGGATATCAAGTTTGTCAGTCACAAATTGAAAAATAAAAACAAGAAAAGAACTAACGGTGAAAACCATAATGTGGCAGTATCAAATTCTAAAATAGTAAAAACAAAAGACATATCTGATGGTGAAAACCTCTTAGAGGCTCCAATGGATGAGATTCTTGATATCCTTCCCAAGCACTTTCAAGAAAGATCTTCAGTTCTGATAGAACCAACACAACTAGTTAACTTGGGCATAGCTGAAGTTCCTCAAATTGTTCACCTAGCACAATCTTTGTCAAATGAGGAGAAGGTACAATTCACTGAGTTCCTGAAAGAGAAAAAGATCAACTTTGCATGGTCTTACACTAATATGCCTAGACTAGATCCTAAATTGATAATGCACCATTTATCTATAGCTCCTGGGATAAAACCCGTAAAGCAAAAACTAAGAAAGATGCATCCTCATGTTGCATTACTAGTAAAGGAAGAGCTAGAAAAATTATTGAAAGATGGATTCATCAGAGTCATCGCTTACACAAGATGGATTTCTAATGTGGTCCTAGTATCTAAATCAGATAAATCTATCAGGATCTATATAGACTTCAGAGACTTAAACAAGGCATGTCCTAAAGATGATTTTCCACTGCCTAATATTGATATGATCATAGATCTAACAGAAGGCTACCAAATGTATTCACTAATGAATGGTTTCTCAGGCTATAACCAGATTAAAATTGCTCCTGAAGATCAAGAGAAGACAACATTTACATGCACATGGGGAACCTTTTGTTGGAACGTTATGCTGTTTGGGTTAAAGAATGCAGGTGTTACATACCAAAGAGCTATGACCACTATATTCCATGATATGATGCATAAAAACATGGAGGATTATGTGGATGATACTTTAGCTAAATCAAAAGAATGAACTACTCATATCAATGAGCTAAGGAAGATATTGGATCGTATGGAGCAATTTCAACTCAGGCTCAATCCAAAGAAATGTGCCTGTGGAGTCCAATCAGGAAAGCTCTTAGGTTTTATTGTTTCAGCAAAAGGAATAGAGGTAGACCCTAAAAAAGTAAAATCTATACTAGAAATGACTCCTCCATGCAACATTAGTCAAATGAGGACATTACAAGGGAGACTACAGTCAATCAGGAGGTTCATGTCACAAATTGCAGACAAAGCACAACCATTTACCAAGTTTCTACACAAAGGTGTCACCTTCAAATGGGATGAACATTGTGAATCCAAATTCAGAGAATTAAAAGGGTACCTAGCTACTCCTCCTATTCTTATGGCACCCATTCAGGGAAAGCCTTTACTCCTATATATTTCAGCTACAGCTACATCACTAAGGGTATTTCTAGCACAAGAGGATGAGACTAAAAAGGAGAAAGCAATCTACTACATCAGTAGAATGCTAGCATCTTATGAGCTTAATTACAACATTATTGAAAAAGCTTGCTTAGCAGTTGTCTTTGCATCACAAAAATTAAGACATTATATGCTATCACATATAGTAAGGCTCATTACAAAGATAGATCCTTTGAAGTACCTCCTAAGCAAGATAGCACTAATAGGACATCTCACAAAGTGGGTCCTCATTCTAAGTGAATTTGACATTGATTATGTCGATAGAAGAGGTATTAAAGGACAGGTCCTCGTTGATACATTAGTTGATTCACCGATCCAAGATGATGAACCTTTAAGAATTGAGTTCCCTGATGAAACAATTATGCATCTAACTAAGTATCCGTGGAAGATGTACTTTGATGGTTCTTTAACACAACAAGGCTCTAGAGCTGCGGTTCTATACATTGTGTGCATAAATGTTGTCACACTTCTATGAATCATTCCATTCAAGATTGCTCAAGAATGAGGCCTCAAATATCGATCCATAGCTCTTTAGTCATGGATGTGTAAAAATGTAAAATGAAGGCCCTCAGATTGACCTAGTTGTGTCTATTGCAAATACACCATGAAATGAGAGATTCGAATGCATGAAAATGAAATCTAATCTAAATGATAAAAATGCATATTAGTCTATGAAAAGAAATATGAATGCAAATCTAATCTATGGAAATAAACATGATTCTAATCTATATGAGGAGCCATGAATGCAAGAATAAAGAAAATAAGAGAGCTTGAGTGCTCAAATTCTCCTCCAAAATTGCTCTCCAAACCTGCAGCATAACAATATTATGAAAACCTAATATCAAAATGAGAAGGAGAGGTCTCCTTTTAAAGGAAAGTGAACGATTGA
>MU226793.1:5456530-5486420 GCA_018584345.1 Thuja plicata
TTCTGCCAATCCTGGAACTAGGCCTCACAACTTGGTCTAGGTGCCTAACTAGAGTAAACTAGACATGTTTTAGGACTCTTAGAGTCATTTCTTGTTGGGTCTAGGGTTGGTGCTCCTGCACCACTATGGTGCCGAGGCAGTACTACCTATTGAGGTTGAAATCCTATCTTTACGGGTATCTTTACAAGGTCTTGTTACTAATGAACAATACTGCATCGATAGGGTGAATGCATTAGAATTACTTGATGACCGCAGGCAACAGGAGTTCGATCATCTGAAAGTGTACCAAACACACATGTCAAAAGGGTACAATAAAAAGGTCAAACCATGACACTTTCAAGTGGGGGATTTCATTCTAAAATAGAATCCTAAGAACCAGCCTAACAGAGAATAGAAAAGGAAGTTTGAACCAAATTGGTTGGGACCTTATGTCATTAATGCCACTTTTGGGATTGGAGCCTATCAAATCGCTACACCTGAGGGAGATTTTCTCCCAGACCCCATTAATACTCTACATTTAAAGTGGTTCTACACTTTATGTATGGCTAGCAGAGCCTATGCAGTGCAAATCTCAGAAAATACCAAAAAAAAAATCAGAAAATTGATCCTGAAGAAATTCAAAAATAGTGGAAAAAGTCCTGAAGAAAAGGTATCCTTGGTGAAAACCTGGAAAATAGGTGCCTTGATACTACAAAAACATTCAAAAAAGCAAAAATAGCAAAAAAAATGAAAAAAATGAAAAAATGAAAAAAAAAAAAAAAAAAAGAGAAAAGTGCCTTGGTGAAAACTTGGAAAATAGGCATCTTGGTAGCAAAAAGGAGAAGCTTTTCCAAATGGTGAAAACCTGACAAACAGGTGTCATTTGAACTTCCTAATCTATTTATCAATACACTGGCAACCCTAAACTTCATACTTGAACCTGTGCTATTTGATGACTCTGATTCCTTAGAAGTGTCCTATCCTTGCTTGGGATTTGTCTGCGTCTTTGTCTTAGGCATAGTCATGCTTCACTGTGGGCATATTTTCTAGCTTGGTCAGTTCACGTCTGCTAGGTTGTCCTAAGCATCTTGTCCAAGATGGTTCACCTCTCTGAAATGGTAACAAACATCACACCAATATTTTTAAACACTTTACATCTAGGAACTTAAAACAAACTAGTGTTTTTCAACACTTTACACGATGTTTCTAAGACATTACATGGATTGCAATTACTGACACGATTACTTTCGCATGCATTCAGACAGGAAAACACATTGTTTACATTCCAAAATCTGATTGATGAATCTCTACTGCGCTTAAAAAATGAATCAATAGTATGCCTCAATACTACTTAAGCATATAGTTTGGTCTTGGTTTGATTATGACTCTTTTTATGCTCCGATGATGCTTTAATTAGGGGCATATAAGTAGTTATAAGTTTTCTTTGATTGATTCCCAATTGATAGTTCTTATGTCTTTCGAGTTACTCCATGACATATACGCAAAGACAAAGAGTCACAAGGATAGGTGGCATAATGTTTTCTTGGTTTTCTACGTATGGTGATTGTTCCTAATGATCCTATAGATTTCACTTAACTTGGATGTTTATGGTAAGAGCTACCAATATGAGTGGATAGTCATATATATCTCGATCTTTGTTAAGTGTAAACTACAGTGAGGTTGAAACAATTTCCTTGTTTGTTTTCTAAAAATCAAATTCTCACGAAGGTGTATGAAACATAATGTACCCAAGGATATAAATTTTTAAGGTCATTGTGGGTCCAATATATTACCTTGCACAGATTCTGATATAGTAAAAGGAAAGTGACTAACTTGTCATCCTGGCTTCTATGCCTTGATGCCTAGGTCTATTTTAGACATTACATCTAATAAACATAGTATTCATACTTTCATAATATCAGTGGGTATTAGTGATTGTTGTACTATTAGGTGGTATCCTTTCCAAAAAGTGCCCAATGATGATAACATGCTACAATATATACAAATCAGTGACAGTCCTAAGAGTCTGCATATAGACGCATTTAGAGATTGCATGATTCATTTGAAAGAACAACATAAGGATTTGAGCTCAAAATCATTTCTATTCTTGATTCATCTGAAATCCAAGTTAATGACATAATCAATGATTTCTGGAATCTCTGATCTATCAATAAAAAAATCTAACTCACCTTTTCAACGTGATTAACTTGGTACAACATGGGTTTTCTCAAAAAAAACACCTTCATTTCTTCACTTCTTCTAATCTATTCTTTCTTGACCTAACCGCTCCATGCAAGTGATACATCATTTCAACAGAAGGATTTTATTCTTTCCTTTAATTTTGATCCCGAGGGGGCATGATCACACTATCATCAATCAAATTCTTGCTCGAAACAACATTAAAAATGACTTCGTTATCAAAAAACTAAAAGGCATGACGGTTCCTTGACTAAGTCAAAACTATTGGATTCAAGGCTTCAGTTCTCACAAGCTGGATATCCTATGTCTAATTTTTCTTATATTCTTATTAAAAGCTCCTGCTAGCTTTATACTGACCTTTGTTCGATCAAGTTCAAAGTGAGTAATATCAATTCTCAGATGACAACCAAGTTTAGAATTGGTATCTTTAAGATATTTTCTTATTAACCTTTGTATGACAATCAAGTTCAAAGTCAATTCTATCAGTTTAGTTCAATCAAGTGCTAGACTGATCTCATCAGACATTTTGTTCGATCATGAGCAAAATTCTCAAACTTTCTGAGGTCAACATCAAAAAACTTTCTTTGAATCAATGCGTTGTTCGCACATCAATTCAAAGAGGGGAAAATGTAACCACCCTAATTTGGTATGCTCTGACCATAGACCCTATTTTTCCTAAGTGTGATCATACCCCCAATTATGTCAAGACAACTCTTCAATCAGTTGGCATAATTCATTCAAATCAAATTTAATTTCCTAGTGATTTAATCACTAATTTACATTAATCACCTTAGCCAATCCAATCAAATCAATTCAATCAATTCAAATCAAAACATGGCTAAGGTAATTTATTTAAAAATAACTAATGAAATCTTAATTATACCTCATCCCTTGCAAAATATATCCCCTAGCCTAATTAATTCAATTTGGCTATAGTCCTAATTAATTATTACAAATTAAAGCAATCAAAATCTTAAATGATTAATTAAAATCCCTATTATTGAGTGAATATTTTATTACAACAATTCATTTCATTAATATTCCCTCTAACCTAACCAATCTCAAATACCCAACCATGAGTTCAAACTTATCCCAACCCCTTCTCACATGATAATTCTTCCTAATTAGCTAATTAACCCTAATTAGCTAATCCCCCCTCCACTCATTCTCTTTCCTCCAATCTCTATCTCCTTAATCACCTATCCTAAGCCTTGATCCCAATCCTAAGCTACCCCTAAGCTTGTCACATTCCTAAATTTGTGATTATGAATTCAACCCTCCCTCAAAAGTCAGAGTTCTCAAGCTTGACCTTAAACCCTCACCCATGATTCTTAAACCCTCACCCATACCTAATTAATGCTTTCATAAATGAAGCATTAATGGCTCTTACACATTCTCTTCCACACTCCTCATAAATGATTCTTACATCCTCATTAGTGGCTTCCCTTCTAGAGTCTTCTCCCCTTCCTCCATTTCTTCTATAAATAGGATGGATTTTGAGCTCAAATGGCCCTGAATTTTGAAGAGTTGAAAGCATTCTTATGCTGCCATTATTTGGAGAATTGAAAGAGAAAACTTATGTTGCTCATATTTTAGGGACTTATATTTCATTTTAGCTTATTTCTCACTTATATTGTTATAATCTTCATTTCTAGAGCTAGAATGCATGTTTCTTGAACATCTAGATTAGTTTCTATTCAAATCTTTCATTCTAGGTTGTATATGTCACTAAAATATGCATAATCTGAGGGTTATTATGTCATTTTTCATACTCCTCCTAGATAGGAAACTATAGGTCAATTTTGGTGATTGCTATTCTTTCTAATCCTTTGTTTTCTCTAATGCAATGATCTATTGAAGTGTTGTGTCTTTTTTAACATGTGCATAAAATCACACACACAAAACTAAGAATTGCAAATAAATCCTTAAGCATCCCATGGATCTCTAACTAAGCATGTTAATAAAGCTCTCAGCCTTAATCTCTATTAGTGACAGTCCTAGATTGAGAAAATTGATAAACATATGCCTATCTAGCTCACAATTCACTCAAATTACTTCAACAATTCACTCAAATACTTCAATTTTCTCTCTAATGATCTCAATTATGCTTTTTTTATTGCTCAAATTGCTCTTAAAATGCCTATAGTATAGATGCTTTGCATTCGAATGTCTAGGATATATTATGCTTGCAAAATGGCTTCTATTTATAGGATTTTCCCAAGTGTAGGGGGTAGATTCAATTGATCATGGTTTAGCCTTGGTTGAGTGAAAGGCTTCCAAAGGGTTTCAAATGGGGGGATAATTTAAATGTGCGTCTCAAAGGTTGGGACAAAGAGACAAATTTGAGTGATTAGGATTGAAAGTTCAAAATGAGTGATTGAGATTACAAATTTGGAGTGATCCATGTGCTTTGATTTCTTAATTCTCATGGGTTCCTCAAATTCATGTTGAAAGATATTAGGATTTATTAGTTAAATCAATTAACTAATTTATCCATGTAGGGGAATAGGTTGGATTTGATTTTTGATTTAAACTATACAATTAATTGATTAAAATCAATCATATAGTTTGATTAATCCCTTTAGGCTTATATTTAATCATTTGATGTCATTGTTAATTAATCATTTTATTTGATTGATTTTATCCCAATTTGATTTAATAAATGTCTATTTGAATTTATTTGATCCATTTTGATGAGATTTGGAGCAATTTGATGAAAAATGTAGATTTGCTTGATTAAAGAACACCTGACCAATTTTAGGTGTCTACAACTAGCATGGCAACAATATCTGGCAACGGCAAAAACACAGGTGCCTACATCGTGGACCTTCATGTCCTAGTAGTGTGGCACTTTTTGTGTGAGCTAAAAAACATTCAAGAATTGGGCCTATAATATTGTATTTGACAGCCAAATTTACCTTAGATTAATATGTTTGTCCTTGTGTCAAAACCCGTGCTGGATTACAAAACACGTTTTCCATTCTGCTTGTTCTATGATCAGTTTCCAAAATGAAAAAAAAAACATCAAAACTGTCAAAACGAGTCCAACATGTTAAAGTATAGGGTTGTCAATGATCAAACTAATTTCCAAAATAGAAGCCTTGTTCCTGAAAAATCAATTCCATCAGACAGTGAAGTAAATTGTTAGTCTTTTTGGAGACTGTCTCCCCTTTACTGTAATTGCCCATATTTTGCCGCAATTGACAGAAGTTTGCCGCAATCGTCTTGTTTATTACTGCACTTGACCTATTTAATATCGGTGATAAATTTCCACAATAAACCAGCCACTTTACCACAATTAGTGGAGGTTTTCCGCACTTGACCAAAGACTTTAACACACCTATTTTACCTAAAAACCTTGAAAATACTCTTCATTATGTGTAAAATATCAGTGTCTATCCCAGAAAAATGTGAAGAATATTGTGTGAATCCCTAAACTTTAAAGATCATCCATTCTTTGAAAGAATGATTATCGTCCAAGCATTATTAGTTTGAAAGTTCAGAATCGAAACATCTTGATCTCGTTATCTCAAAATCATCATATCTCTATCAGTGACTTTGTCCCAGGCAATAGTCAAGAATCTGGTTCTTGCATCACCAAGTCTTTGAGATCAAGATAAATCAACATCTGTCCTTAGAATTACCCTTTTCCAAACATAACACGGAATCTCCTAGAAAGGTTATCCTTTTCTTTTTTCTTTATATCACTTGTTTTAGTCACAAAATCATGACAACACTATGTCTCACACACCTTATGGAGGGCCTTACACAATTTTGAAGGCTAAAACTCAACCTGATGAGTCTTATGTCAACATATTTCCCCCATGGGAATAAGAGCGAGAGGATGACCCTTTCAGAAATACCAGTCCCGCTCTTTTCATTGAGAATCCCCGAAGACCAACATTGTTCCATGATGTCACAGAGGAGGAGCTCGAAGACATAGGGAAAGATGCATATTCCACACTAGTTGTTGACATTGTTGTAGAGAGGAATCCCGAATGTTTCTTGGCCATGTTGATTAAGAAGGGAGTCAAACTCCCTGTTGAATTCAATGTGTCAACCATATGGCCCAAAAACCCTCTCGTAGGTCAAAACACTACTTGGCCCTCTCAAATGAAACCTGTGATATCTCAAATATTCTCATCCTTGACAACAATGACATTAGCACAGACTATGTCCAATCAGACTAGCTCTGCATACCAAGCAAGAACGTCCTCCATGCAAAGCATGACAGGCTCCCAACTAAGTACACCCATGGTCACTAGTATGCTTCAACCCTCAGCCTCATGGCCTTTCCATTCAAGCTCTCATGCTATGCCCTTAATCCCACCAACAAGCAGCAACCTGTTTGCAACTATTCTGCTACTACAGTCAGTCCTTGCTAGCCTTGGGCTTAATACATCGCTCCCACAAGGATCCATCTCTGTGGGTCTAACTTTTAGTCAATGCCCACCCAAGGTTAGGCCTTTTCTCATACAGGGACCATAACAAACCCAGCAATAACAATAACCTCAACCCCAGCAACATCAATCCTAGCTTCAGCAGCAACAATAGCCTCAACCCCAACAACAAACAGAATGGAATCAATCTTGGGCCAATCACATGCCCCTGTATCAGAATCACATGTTGGGGAACCAATATCAAGTCCCAAGGATGAGATCGTATGTCCCTACTCAAGGGACACAGAGGCACAGCCTCATATTTACTACAACACAGAGGTACAATGTCACAAATAATCCTCACTCTCAAACAGACATGTTGATCCAAAAAGTGCATGAAAAATCAAGGGCAAACCAAATCCTACACCACAGATGATTTATACCCATACCCCTTTGATCACTCTCTACACTTGTCTCCATTTGTCACTCACTTCTCGATACCAAAATTTGACAAATATAGGAGCAGTACCAACTCTGTTGAGCATATCTGAGAGTTCTTTGCTAGTTGCATCGAGGTCGCACACAATGAGACATACTTAATGTGACTATTCCCACAAAGCTTAGCTAGAAAATCAGTGGAATGGTTCTCACACTTAACTCATGGCCTTCTGTCTTGGGGTGAAATGGCCAAAAAGTTCATCTCTCACTTCCATCACAACATTGAGTGCAAGGTTAGCATCAAGGACCTTTGTGACATCAAACAAAAAGATGGAGATTCATTTGTAAAATTCCTACAAAGATGGAGGAATACTGCAAACATAATCATGCATGATGTACCTGAGCAAGACCTCATATTCATGTTCATTGACAATCTGATTCCAGATATGTCATTTACAAAAAATATTTAGCTAGCTCCAAACTTCAATCAACTCGTCGAACAGGGAATTCACTGTGAGAAAAACTTTGTCAAACAAGGTATCCTTGCAGATCCTACCAAGACAAACACAAACAAGACTGCAACAAATAAAGCTAAATGGTAGAATAAAAATAAAAATGTCACCAGTGATGGTCTCATTGATATGAAAATGGTAAACTACGCCCAACCAAAAGTGTTACTACAAGGAGCTTCTATGGCTAACCAAAAACCCATGGTACCCACTCAACAAGAACACACTCAGAGTCAACCACCCCTGTCCAAGAAGTTTTTGTGTCAAACAATCAACCATAGGCACAATGCCCACCATGGTTTCCATTTCCAAAACAAGATTACACACCATTAGGAGAGTCGATAGAATCAGCCTTAAGAAAGCTGATACAGTCCAACAACATCACTCTCCCTGAAATAATAAAATATGAACATGGTGCAATCAAACCAAAGTGGTACAATGATAATGATTTCTAAAGATTTCATCAAGTGAAGGGATAAAAGACACCCAAATTTTATCAATTTAATAATGCCATCCAAGATCTGATTGACACAGGGATCATCATTGTAACCAACGCCCAAACAAAAGGCACCACTGATCATATGATATTCAATGACACATTCCATGATCACAATAAAAGGAAATCCTTCGGGTCTAGTGGATAGTCAAAATAGGTAAAATGCACTTATGCCAATAGTGACAACACTATCAACTGCATAAATTCTTTAGATAGAAATGTGGCTACCATTACTATCAGAGACCAAGGTGCTAAATGTTTTGTAACCACGCACCGTACAAAATTTTTCTTGCAAGGAATGCCTTCCTCATCTACTACACCATTCAACCCTCCTACAACCTTAGATCCATAAACTAGCCTCATGGATCAGCTAAAGTGCATGCCTGCCCAAATATCCATGTTTGACCTTTTGCACATATCCCCGCAACATAATCAAGCACTAGACCAAGCACTTCAAAAAGTAGTTGTTCCAAGGGACATAACCCATGAGAGCTTCCAAACAATGGTAAACCATATAGCAGCCAACAAGCATGCAAAATTCATAGACCATGACATGCTACCACACAAACCCTTGCATATCCCTTACACTTGCTCATTCAAGCTCATAAACATTCAATCCGTAGAGTCCTCGTTGATGGTGGGGACAGATTAAACATTTGTACTTTGAAAGTAATCAAGCACTTAAGCTACTCTAAGTCTAATACTGATGTCACAAGAAGGATCAACATCAGAGCCTATGATGAATAAGAGAGATCTTCCAAAGGTATTATCATACTACCAGTATGGATAGGCCCAGTTGTCAAGAACACTCTATTTCAAATCCTAGACTTAGAATTGGGATACAACATGTTAATGGGAAGACCATGGATCCACGAGATGCAAGCTCTACCCTCCACATATCATGAGTGCATCAAGTTTCCACACCGGGGGCAGAAATCATTATAGAAGGAGATCCCAACCCATTCCAATACTGCAACACTATCAAAAGCAGTAATCACAACCAAGTTCCATCAAACCAAGAGGAAAGTATCCCTTCCACCGCAAATTCAATTCCCAAATATTTCACGAGAAGAACGGGAAAAATTTCTATTATTGACAAAGGATGTGGTGAATACAGCTACAAGGAAGCTTTCACTATCACAGACATGCTTCAAAGCCCAAGGTCATATGGCATGCCACAACCAATAATTACAATAGAAACCCCAGAACCTATTCTATTCAAGTGTCCACCCACAACCTTTGTCAAGTGGGGAGACATTACAGAGGAAAACCCTTTTGACCCAGATATTAACACATGGTTGTATCAAGACCCACAAGACACACTTAAAGCACCCATACCCATGTCAACATATGGAGCTAGATATACAATGCTGCAAAGGTTTGGGTATGATGGTATGACTGGCCTGGGGGAAGACAACAAGGTTTAATGGAATTGTCTCTACCGCCAACCCAGAGAAACAAGAGAGGGTTAGGATATGGGAAACAAAGAACCAGTCCTACCACCCGAGACATACCCATTGATCAAGAACAAGTAGCAGAGTTACACCGGGGTCAAAACCTGGAACATGCTTTGATCAACAATATACTACAACAGTTATTTCCATCTAAAGTGGGAACCTCTTACTCTCGATTAACCCTCAACCAAGCGATCCATGATAATGAGGAAAGTGAGACATTCAATGAGAATTCTAGAGAAACTGACTTCCACAAGTATGATTGGAGATCCATCCACAAATCTAAACCATCAATTCCAGACTATTCCCCTCGGTCTGTCAGTACTCTACACATTGAAGACATGCTCAACCAATTAACCGTAGATGACCAACCATGCATCGATAAACATATCAATACAAATTCCCTAGGTGGTGCATCCACATCACATTCCCAGTTTGTCAGAATCATCATAGTTGTCCCATTCAACCAAACAAAGTCATCCCACCATAAGGACCTATGTCTAGTACAACCAGAACTGATAGAATGGGATCAACAAGGATAGCCTGATATAGATCTCTTTGAAAATGATGAGGCTATCGTAGACTTCATGGGACTTAGAGAAGGAATGCCACTAGAGTACCACAAGGCAGGCTTTTCTATTGACTTGGAAAGATCAGAATATTTTAGGGAGGAGGCTCCTCTTTCTAGTCAGAAAAAGAAATTAAAAAGCAAAAAATAATCGTCAGTAAGTGAAAATTGAAAGGCGCTTACTGACACAAAAAATGATATAAAGAAAAAACAAGACGTATCTTCTAGTGAAAACCTCAGTCAAGCACTAGAAGATGGAAAATAGGAACTCCTCCCCTTGACAAAGGAAAAGTCATCATTATTAGCAGAAGAAATAGAAGAAGTCAACTTGGGTGATGAAAAGAACCCAAGGAATATCTACTTAGAAAAATCACTCACTCCAGAGGAGAAAGAATAATTCATCAGCTTCTTCAAGGAAAGGAAGGTAAACTTTGCATGATCCTACTCAGAAATGCTAGGATTAGACCCAAAGCTTGTATTACATCATTTTCCATTATTACCCAATGCCAAACTCATCAAATAGAAGCTGAGAAAGATGCACCCATGTTGCATTACTAGTCAAAGCAGAATTGAAAAAGCTCCTAGATGCTAAATTCATAAGACCGATCCCATACGTAGACTAGATATCTAATTTGGTACCAGTAACCAATCATAGTGGTCAAATCCCAATCTGCATAGATTTTAGAGATATAAACAAATCTTGTCCCAAGGACAACTTTCCTTTACCTAACATTGACATGATAGTAGATCTCATAGTAGGACATGAGATTCTATCACTCATGGATGACTTTTTAGGATATAATCAGATAAGGATTATACCAGAAGAGCAACACAAAATGGCCTTCACATGTCCATGGGATACTTACTGAACTGGAATGTCATGCCATTCAGTCTAAAAAATGTGGGAGAAACATATCAAAGGGCTATGACAACCATCTTCCATGATCTCATTCACAAAACAATGGAAGTCTATGTCGACGACATACTTGCCAATTCAATTCTTAGAAAAGATCATCTACAAGTGTTGGGACCTATATTTGATAGAATATAAGAATACAATGTCTGGTTAAATCATCAAAGTGCACATTCAGGGTCACCACAGGGAAGCTCTTGGGATTCATTGTGTCACACCGAGGCATAGAGGTAGACCCAAAGAAATTCAAAGCAATACTGGACATGCCACCATTGACTAACCTAAGGCAAGTAAGGGGTTTACAGGGAAGGGTCTAATCTATCAGGTGCTTCATAGCCCAATTAGCAGACAAGTGCCATCCATTCCATCATCTACTACACAAGGACGTAACATTTATATGGACAAAACAATGCAAGCAAGCATTCCAGATATTCAAATACTATCTACTAGAATCTCCCATTTTGGTGCCACCAGTTCAAGGCAGACCATTACTTCTATACATCTCAGCAACTAAGACAACACTAGGAGTACTTTTAGCACAACATGATGGCATAGGAAAGGAAAGAGTTGTCTACTATCTCAGCAGAACATTGGTAGGCTATGATCTCAACTATTCACCAATTGAAAAATCATGCCTAGTAGTAGTCTTTTCTTCCCAAAAGCTAAGGCATTACATGTTGAGCCATCAAACCAAGTTTATAACACACATTGATCTCTGGAAGTATCTACTAAGCAAAGCAACACTCACTGGATGACTCGCAAAGTGGGTGATGATCCTAAGCAAATTTGACATAGAATAGGTAGAAAAAAAATCTATCAAAGGGCAAGTGATTGTGGATAAACTAGCAGAGGCACCTATTCAGGATCATCAGCCTATTATATCTGACTTTCCAAATGAGTCTATTCTGACACTACAACCAGCAATAGAGATACGGAAACTATACTTTGATGGATCATGCATGAACCATGGTGTAGGAGCATGGATAGTACTCATCACTCCAAACAATGATGTGATTCCCAAATCCTTTAGACTCAACTTTCCATGCACAAATAACATAGCCAAGTACAAAGCTCTAGTCATTGGAGTAAAGATGGAAATACAATGGAGAATCAAGAACCTCAAAGTCTATGGAGATTCACAGTTGGTCATTAGCCAAGTAAACAATGACTATATGAAAAAAGATGAGAAGCTAATACCATACAGAGAGAAGATGTACAGGTTGCACACTAAGTTCCATTTCATCACATTTGAGCAAGTACCAAGGGCTCAAAAAAAAGCTATAGATGCTATGGCTACCATCGCATCCTTGATCGACATGCCAAGCAATGAAACCAGATTCTAATTTTTGGTGGATCAACTCATGATGCCATCACATCAAGCACCATTCATAGAATTAGTGTGTGTCATTGTTGGTCCCAAAACCCCATGGTACCATGACATGTACAATTACCTCCAAAGTATTTTCTTACCTCCCAACTTGTCTAGGAACCAAAATAATTCCCTGCCTCTAGGTACACCCTTCTCGCAACTACTTTATATAGAAGAATTCTAGACAGAACACTATTACAATGTCTCACTTCCACGGAATCCCAGAGAGCTTAGGTACATGAAGGAATTTTTGGAACCCATGTAGGTGGTAATAGCTTAGCAAAAAAAATCATCTACATGGGATACTACTGGCCCACAGTAGAAATTGAGGAAAACAAGTATGTGCAAAATTGTAGGCAATGTCAGATTCATGGAGACCTCATCCATGCACCAGCCCAAGAACTCAACCCTATCACTTCACCATGGCCATTTTCTATGTGGGAATTTGACCTAGTGGGAAATATTACACCATCCTTGTCTAATGACCATAAGTACATCATAGCAGCAACATAGTACTTCACTAAATGGGTGGAAGAAATTACTCTCCCTTACATTACTGGAAAATAGATCTCAATGTTCATACTCAATAACATTATCTGTCGGTATGGAATTCCTCAAACCATCCTGATAGATCACGGTACACCTTTCCAAAACAAAGATGTTGAAGATATTTTTGAACAATTCCAAATCAGACAAGGTTTCTCTACATTCTATTATCCTCAAGGGAATGGTCAAGATAAAGCAACAAACAAAACCATATTGAAAATCTTGAAGAAAATAGTTAATGAATCAGGGTGAGACTGGCATTTACAACTTAGTCTTGCATTATGGGCATACATAACTAGTGCAAGAACACCTATAGGAGCGACTCATTTCTCACTAGTATATGGGTCAGAGGTGGTTCTACCCCTCAAATTGGAAATCCCATCCCTGAGAATATCATTGAAGAACCTCATTTCATATGAAGACTACAGAGTAGCAAGCCTCAGGGAACTGGAACTATTAGACAAAAGAAGACAAAATGCATTCAACCACTTACAATGCTCTCAAAATTTCCTTAGAAGGAACTATCACAAGAAGGTGAGGCCATGAACCTTTGAGGTAGGCGACCTAGTCCTTATGGAGAATCAAAAGAACCAGGCAGAGAGTGAAACCAAGAAAGTTTGAGCCTAATTGGCTAGGACCTTATGTCATTGTCACATCTAGAAATAGTGGGGCATACCAATTGGAAACACCATAAGGAGATCATCTCCTAGGATACATAAACAACATGCACCTTAAGAGGTTCTACGCTTGAGGTCTCAATGGTTAAGGCAAATATCTACAATTCCATAAAAAAATAAAAAAATACAAAAGGGTACCTTGGTGAAAACCTAGCAACAAGCACCTTGGCGACAATAAAAAAATTAAAAAGAAAGAAAAAAATTAAAGAGAAATAGAATCTCTCTCTTAGTGAAAACCTGGCAAACAAATGCTATTGAGAAGATACCTTGGTGAAAACTTGGCAAACAGGTGCCAAGTGTTCAAATCTAACTTCACCATCAATGAACTCCAAGATCAAAAGCTTTAGCTCCCCGCATGCAAAGCTGGCTACCCAAGCTATTTCCAGAAGCACAAATCCCCTCTAAGCATCAACACTTATCCATGGTAACAACTGGTCCACCAGACTAGGGGGAAATTCTAAAAGTCCTGAAAAAATTCCTAAAAATCTAAAAAAGTCTTCAAAAATCCTAAAAAGATCAAAATGTCCTAAAAAAAATCAATCTACAAACAAAAACATTCAAAAATTGCAAAATCTCAAAGTAATAAAACCAACTCGATTATCAACAAAGGAAAGGGCAATAAAGCCAAATCAATAAAATGTCAAAAATCATGAGCTTTGCGAATCAGCACTAGGCTCATATGACACATCTTTATCAGCTACCCAATCTATTAGCAAGCAAACTGGCGACCAAGCCAATCAATCAAATGTCAAAACCATGAGCTTTGAAAATCAGCATGGGGTCCATCTAACACAACTTGATTAGCTACCCAAAATGATGAAAATCAATCAACCAATCAATCAAATCAATTGTCTTACACAGTGATGGATATGCTCAAAACTAGACAAATCAGTCTTATATGAGTCATCTATTACTGAAACCAGACACAATCAAGCATCAGAGAATCAGCCCAATCAAGAGAATCAATCTAAATCAAGGAACAAACAATTGTTGACTAGGTCCGTCAGTCGGTCAAATGTTAGTCTATATTTTGCAATTATGATCTTATGCTACTCTAGGATCCACAAAGTGAGGAGAGTAGCTATGATGGATCATGACTTATTTTCTTTGATTTATGTTTGTGGAATGTTTCAATTCGATTCTGGGGCCATGATGATTTAGGGTAAATGCGGTAGGTGTTGTCACTTATCTGGCAGCCACACAGTTCTACGATCTGAGCTTAACCCTGGGAAAGAATTGGAAATTCCTTCTCTATTATCTGCTTCTCTGTTACCAATAGAATCATAGCGGTATCCAGATGATCTGAGATCCGGTTGCATTGAATTTATATCTTGTTTTTTTTTCTTTCTTTTCAAAATCAAGAGTTCATAGCGGTATCCAGGTGGTCTGAGATCTGGATGCATTGGAATTCTATCTTGGTTTTATTTTATTTTTTCAGATTGTTCAGAGAGAAAAGCAATATCCAGATGGTCAATATCTGGGTGCTTTTGGCTCTCTTTCTTTTCAAAATTAGGGAATATAGTTGTATCTAGATGGTCAATATCTGGGTGCACTTAGTTCTCTTTCTATTCAATCTATCTAATCCTTCTTGTTATCAAAAGTTCATAGCGGTATCCAGATGAGAAATATTTGGATGCATTGGATGCTCTTTGAAATTTCATAAAAAGATGCAATGATGAACAAAATTGGAAATGTAGTAGTGACTTGGGTCACCCATCTATTCTATCAATTCATATCTATTAATCATCACCCATTCGTTCTATCATTTCATATCTATCAATCATCAACCATCCTTTCTATCAATTCATATCTATCAATCCATCCTAGAGAAAGAATTCCATTTTGAATTTCTTCTAACTAACACATGCATTACTCAGATATTTTGTGCATAGTAGATTACATTCATCCATTTATGTGCATCAGAAAACAAAAGAAAATACAGCATTTGCATACATAGTAACCATAATCAAATGTATCCATAAAAACATCTCATATAAACATACATTTCATAAACACCATCCTGCAAACACATGTCAGTATCATAGAAGAGTAAATCATATCTAAGAGTCTTCATAATAGAATCACATTGCATCAACATTACATCCTATAAGTATCATCATGAAGAAACATACATATAGAAAGTAAACCAATGCACATCATATAGAATCAATAGCTGCATCTCATATAAATCTCAATATTTGAGTACAATGAACTGTCGCAAGTAAGAACAAAAGAGGGTGATCAATAAAAAATGTCATAAATATTAGTATGTCAAGATAAATAACTGGTACAGCATCAGATAAATCAGTGGTACATCACTAAAAAAATGGTACGGCATGATACAAAATGAGAAAAGTCATCAGATTCAACATGAGCTACCACCACCTTCGCCACTAGGTGCATGGGGGGTGGCATATCAGGTGCAGTCCTCTACTGAGGACCAGGAGCTCCAATATCACTGCTCTGGGATCTCTGAGCCATGCTCGATCTCTTTGAACCTATATAGCTTGGTACTCATTATTCTAATGGAACAACGCCCTCATAATGGCGCTATGAGTACTCAATCTCTCTCTGGGCCTCACACCCAGATCTCCAAAATTGATCTAGAACATCCCAGTGAGACACATCATGTACACCATCAATGAAGGCACTAACCTCTAAGAGATCTTGTCTCTCTCTCTCTCTCCTCTACTGCAGTAGCCTTGGCCTCTGCTGTTGTAACCCTACTCTCCAAATCAGAAGCATGTGCATTAAAATCCAATAACCAAGCCTGCAGATCAGATATCTACTATGTTAATCTCTGCATCTCAAACAATTCATCATCCATCCCACCCATAGCAAAATTCATCTCCCCCTCCTAATCCCCACCTCCCAAACCCTCTCCTCCATGAACAACCCATGAATCCTCACTGCTCTCACTAACACTAGTACTTCTACCAGTACTACTACTCCTAGTAGATGAGCTAGAGCCCAATGCCTCAACATCAATATATTTTATCTCCACATCCTCCATCACTATCCTATCCTCTGCTCCCTCAGCCATCACAGTAGTAGTACGATGACGCACTCTCTGAACCAACTGAGGGGCCTCCTCCTATAAATCCTCCTCCTCCTCAAGGATGGCACCCAACCCAACCCGTCTGCCACTACTATGTCCACCCCTCGTCCTCACCCTAACACCAGAACCACCAGGCCTAGGATTGTCTCTGTCATCTCCATCTCTCCCTCGACCACCATCCCAGCCTCCATCTCTCCCCCGACCACCATCCTGGCCTCAATCCCTACCCCGACCTCCATCTCGGCCACCATCACAACCTTCGCCCCTACCTCCATCTCTCCCTCCACACTACCTTTGACACTGCCTCCTCATATTAGTGCCAACAATAGGGTGAGGCACATCAGTCAATGGATCAGGATGAGCCTGCTGCCACCATGCATCATACTCTGCAGTAGTTCCTGCAAGAAAAATAAGTTCACACATCAGTACAATAAGGATGATAAGCATAGAGACAATTCAAAAACTAGCTACATCTAAACAAAGCAGAAGAGAGAGATACCATCAAGCAGGGGAAAATAAAATCAAAACACATACCAACATCAACAGTGGCTAATCGCCAAGTCCATGCAATAGGAAGAAGACCCATGAAATTTGTCTTTGCAACATCTAGAGGGACAATAGCACCCCACAAACTAATATCCCTCGATCGTCGAGAAAAATAATCATATGAATAAGAGACATCCTATCTCTTGCCAAACTGCCATAACACCCTGTCAGTGTTGTGGAAATCAATCATGTGAATGTGTGGGCTGACACACCCAATCAAGAACCTCCTCTTTCGACAGAAGGGAAGATGTACATCCTCCCCATCCCACACGGGACAATCCCTGTAAGGTTTTTAGATGAAGTATGGAACCATATCAAGTTGTTGTTGCCTGAACATCAGATGTCCCATGTGGGAATGCATAATAGCACTTTCATACATAAAAACATATGGTCTCCCTAGGGGAATATCATTAGCACCTATAGGCCTACACACTGCAATATGCTCCCACGCCCAGATCTGTATGAGGTTCGCTCCACAACTAAGACACTTACCTCTGAGGTAGCCGCATAGAACATGTGAAAATACATATGGGCTAGCATGCACGGACCCCAAGTATATAAGGTATGGTCTCTCACCATACCCCAAAGAACAACACTGAACCCAACAAAGAAACTATGCTGGCGATGATCGAGACACAAGTTCCCACAAATCAAGCTACCTAACAAAGTAGTCAGTCGGTCTAAGCCCATGCCAAATCTACACCACAGGATATCATATGGATCAGACATGCCTAGCTGATCCTGGGGAAGACCAGATAGCTCAGACGGAGCAGTAATACCAGGGCCTCGGTCATAATCTATAAGGGTGCCCTAGATGGGAATCTGAAGGATGTGGTACACATCCTCCAAAGTGACTTTACGCTCTCCAGTCGGTAAGCTAAAGGTGTAGGCATCACTATGCCATCTCTCTAAGAGAGTAGAGATCAGACCCCTATTGGTCGTGATCTCAGTCATGTATGCAAATCTAATACAGACCTATCTATCTCAAAACATCCCTCTCAACCTTAGATAACTAGAATTGGTATACTAACCCGGCAGGTCTTGACTCCTGGCAATGTAGAATACTCCCAAAATAATGAAAGACAATAGAAAAGAAAATCATCAATATCAGGCCATAAAGCAGAAGATCAGATAAGTAAAATGCAAACTAAAAAGTACAAACAAAGAAATTGTGGCATTCCTTAAACAAATGCGACACTTTTACACTATTTGTGGCACTCAACAAATATTTGTGGCATTCTTCTGGCAAATGTGATATTAAACCCAGCTTTTGTGGTACACTTATCAATTGCAGCACACAAACTGCAATTGCGGAGAAATTGCGGCCTATTGCGGCAACTCAAGCAAATTTTCAAAAAAGAAAATTTTTCAAATGAAATAAATGAGGGCATTAATGACACAAGGCCTAGGCCACTCACCAGACCTCCTGCGACAGTTGGACGATGAAAGTTCTGGACCTGATCAAAAATGTGCACGACCCGAGGAATGCCTGCCATAGCCCAAAAACAGAACAAAAAAGAAGAAAAATCTAAAGACAGACTCACCAGATTATCCAGAGCTCCAAGAGTGCAAAGTGACAAATGAATGCCTCTCCAAGCTATTTATAAGGGTTCAGAAAAACTCTAATTCTGCCAGGCCCTCAAATTTTATCGTACTAGACCCAAGAATCTTTAATAGTCAATATCGTGAGCATAATCAACTATTTTCAAGATCAGTCAAATACCCAGATTACCAATTTGCAGTTTCAACAAAATAATGCTCAAGTTGTGACTTTTTCACTCAAATTTGTTGAGGGGGCATAAATACACTTGCTATCGTCGGGGCAAGCTAGGGCTAGATCAAAATAAAGAATCTTTGACACACTACAACAAGCCACATTGCATCAAAGAGGGGCAAATTTAGACACCCTAAAATGGACAGACATGTGACTTTACATTAAAAACAATAATTTTCATCTATTAATTAATAGTTTTTAATCATTAATTAATCATCTATTTTCTTCTAAATTCATTCTCCAAATCATCTAATCAAATCTCTAAAATTAATTAAATAATTAAATTTATTTAATTAATTAACCTCAATTAATTAATTTTCATTAATTAATTAATTAAAGTCAATTTCCACCCACCTCTTCAATTCTAAAGGTAACTCAAAATTAGCTCTTTAGTTAACCAAACTCTATCTCCTTTCTCTCAATTGAAGAGGTGGAGTTTACTAATGGCTTCTCCAATTCCCTTTGATCTCAACTGTTCATCTTCCTATCTCTGGGATTGATCTCAACCGTTCATCTCATTCTCAATTCCTATATAACAAACCCTTCATAACCATTTGAACGATCCAAGATTTCAAGCTTACGTGCGCCATTACTCTATCAGATTGGTTCAAGCATCAAGCCTTCTTGCGATCATACATCCAGGATTTCAAGCTCACATACTGCACCATTACTCTATCAGATTGGTTCAAGCATCAAGCCACCTTGCGATCAAAGAATTCAATATCATATTTTCGATGCTCCCAAGTCATAGACACTGCCCACACCAATACTGAGCATCACACAAATAGAGTTTCAGAAGGAGTAGAGAGAGACAATAGAAGCTTCAAGAAATTGGGGTTGCATTCATTTTTTTTCCTCTTATTTGCTTGTACATTTTATTGATTTGTAGTTTCTTTATTAGTAGTTATTTCTATTGATTTTCCCCTTTGCAAATTGGTGCTACTAACATCTCATTTAATCGAGAGTGTGACAGATTTCGATCCATGCATACAGTTTCATTAGGAGAAAGTGGTTCTTAAAGGGCGGGGTGGATATTGCTTCCATGCCAAAGGGTTTTTTCTCCTTTGTTTTTAACAATGTGGATGACTATGGTAAAGCCTTATACGAGGGTCTGTGGATGTTGGGTAAGTCATCTTTGGTTCTTCAAAAATGGACTCCTAACTAGTCCCTAGTTGATTCCTTCTTTGTCATGGCTCCAGTCTGGATCTATCTTCTGGGACTTCCTCTGGAATACTGGAATGAAGGGATCTTTAAGGGAATATCAGAGTCTTTAGTGAGTTCATCTTGATGAATCCTATGACAACCTCCAAATCCAGGTTGGTCTATGTCCATATTTGTGTTAATGTGCATAAGTTTTCAAATTTTCCACATTCCATTGACATTGTTTCTAAGCTGGGGAAATGGGTTCAACCAGTTGAATATGAATCTGTGCCCTTGGTTTGTTTTACCTACAACCAATCAAGCCACTGGGAAAAATATTGCCCTTCCAAGAAGTCAAAGGAGAAACAGACTTCTGATAAATGTCAGATTAGTGATCAGAACTTGGTTTGGAAAGTCAAGGATACAAGTGGTGATTTAAATTCTAGAAAATAACCAAATAGCGTAGAAGGGAATAAACTACCAGAGAATGGGAGTCCTACGATGGAGATGCTCAAGGGTAATATCAAGGAGGAAGCTAAGGATTCTTCTTCCTCTACTCCTAGCCAGCAAAGGAGAGATCAAATTATGGAGGAGGAAAATAAACAAAATGCCCCAGACCATCCTTTGGAAGAAGGGGAAATAAATGAAATTTTAGGATCACAACATAATTCAATCAATGGGAATGGTATGCGATCTAGAGTGGATGATAGTCAATCTTTAGAAAGTGGATTAAGTTTAAATTTGAATATCTTTGAGGATTCTCATGGATTTAATATCCTGAAGGGAAGTAACGATAAGTTGCAAGGAAAATAATTTTCTGGGGAGGACCTCTCATCTGTTCCTGAGACTCCCTTCCAGAATCCTAGTAGGAGTGAGTCTACAACTCAACCAAGAGGACTCTAAAGAAGAGACTTCATGGGCCTCGGTTAATAGAAGGGGAAACAAAGGAGGGGAGGTTCCTTAGGTGGGAGTCTTCACAAGAAGCAAGAAAAATGAGAAAGAAGATGTTGGTAACACTAAGAAAAAACAAGGAAGAACATCTTTGAAGGCTTCTCGGGAGCACGAAAGTATGCAGGATATAGCAGATGGAAGACAAGTTACCATCCAGGATGCCTTATACCCTGGTAAAATATGAAGATAATTTCATGAAATATTAAAGGGTTTAATGTACCTCATAAGCAAGATGTTCTTCATAACCTTATCAGGGATCAGAAGCTTGAGATTGTTTTGATTCAGGAAACTAAGATGAGTAAGGACAAAGTTGAAAAGATAAAGCTCTTTAAGAATTGTGGTGTTGCTGGTAGTAGCTCTAAAGGATCTTTTGGAGGAACTGCTCTATTTTGGAATCAAAATTTGATTAGAGGTAGTTTAGTTTTGAAGAAGATAATTTTGTGTCTGTGATGTTTCATAATATTAGAGATTACTTTTCCTTGGTCATTTCTAATATTTATGCTCCAAATTCTAAGACTGGTAGAGCTAAATTTTGGGCTAAGCTATCAGATTGCAGAAACAAATTCCCTAATATGTGTTGGATGATTATGGGGGATTTTAATACCCCTCTTAGAGATGATGAGAATTCTAGTGGGCTTCCCACTCAGCTGGATGGGAGACTAGAACTTATGGATTTTATAAACCATCAGGCTCTTATTGATGTTGATCTTCAAGGTATAAATTATACCTGGTCTAATAGAAGAGTGGGTAAAGATATCATTCAGGTCCATTTAGATAGGTCCCTTATTTCTAATGAATGGATTACTAGATATATTTGCACTTTATCCTCTATTGCAAAGATAGGATCTGACCATTACCCTATTTCTTTGCTAGTTGATCCTATTAATTGTAAGAGGAATTTCTTGTTTAGATTTGAGAAAATGTGGCTCTCTCATCCTTATCTTGATCAAAACATCAAGGATTGGTGGAATTCTAAGGTGGATGGGTCAGCTATGTACAAATTTTCTAAGAAGTTAAGGATTGTCAAGGACAAAGTCAGAAAATGGAACAAGGAAAACTTTGGTGACAACTTTCTTATTAAAGTTGATGTCTAGTTTGAATTGTAGATATCTAGGACAGAATCCAACAAGAAGGCCTATCTCCTAATTTGAGGGAGAAGGAATCTAATGTTCTTACTAAATACCATGATCTCATTACAAAAAAAAGAAGTCTTTTGGAGGAAAAGATCCAAAGCATTGTGGTTGGCTGAGGGGGATAAGAATACAAAATACTTTCACTTGACTACCCTTAAGCATAGAGCAACTAGAATAATTTATTCCTTATCTTTAGAGAGAGGTAAAATTGATAAAGAGGATGATATCATAAATGAATTTGTAAGGCAATTTTCCAATCTCCTTTCTTCATATCATATTCTTGATGCTTTGGAATAGGAAAAACTTATTGATGCTCTTCCTAGTATTATAAATCAAGATCAAAATAAGGCCCTAACTGTTATTCATTCTAATAAGGAAAGTAAAAATGTTAGTCTTTTCTTTTGAGGGTGAGAAGTCGCTAGGTCCAGATGGGTTTCCCATGTTCTTTTTTCAAAAATTCTAGCATATACTTGTAAAGGACATTTCTAATGTGGTTAAAGAATTCTTTGGATCCGGGAGTCTTCTTAAAGAGATTAATGCTACTTTCATTGTGGTCATTCCTAAAGTCTCTGGGGTGGATTCACTAGATAAGTTTAGACCTATTAGCCTATGTAACTCTTTTATAAGATTATTTCTAAAGTCTTAACCACTAGAATGTTGGCTATTCTTCCGTTGATAATTTCTCCCTTGCAAATGGGTTTGTTCTAGGGAGGCAGACTCTTGATTCTATAATGGTTGTTCATGAGAATATCCATTCTTTGTAGGCTACTGAGAAGCAAGGGTTTTTTCTTAAGCTGGATCTTTCGAAAGCTTTTGATAGGGTGGATTGGGCTTTTCTTCTCAAAATTTTGAAGGCTTTTGGTTTTGGAGATAGAGTGATTCAATTTTTTTGTCAGTTGGTTTGTATTGCTAGTGTTTTTGTTATTATTAATGGATCCCCATCTCAGTTCTTCAAACCCTCTAGGGGTCTTTGGTAGGGAGATCTAATATCTCCTATTCTTTTTATAATCATGGTTGAGAGCTTCGGGAGATACATCTAGAACTTTTTGGTTGAAGGAAAACTTCAAGGACTCAAGCCCACCTCTTCTAACCTAATTTTCTCTTATGAGAAATTTGTGGACGACACTATCACCATGGGAGCAGCGACAGTGAAAGAAGATAAAAATATAAAATTGTCCCTAAATACCTATGAGGCGGCTACGAGACAGAGGATAAAATGGAATAAAATTTCTTTGTTCTATGTCAATACTGCGTTGGATAGGCAAAAGAGAATGGAAAATATTTTGGGATGTAAAATTGCAGAGTTTTCCTCTACCTATCTCGGTCTTCCTTTTGGTCTCAATCCACGTGATTCCTTTTGGACCCAAATGCTAGATGGATTCAATAGAAATTTTACTGGATGGAAAGGGGATTTGCTAAGTCTGACTAGAAAGGTTCTCCTCCTCAAATCAACCCTTAAGAACCTTCCTGTTTATGCTCTTAGCCTATTTAAAATCCTATCTAAATTTGCTAAGGACATTAAAAAGATTTAAAAACATTTTTTGTGGTTTGGAGTTGAAGAAAGAAAACATATTCCTCTCCTTGCCTGGGAAAATGTCTACAAACCTAAAAATCATGGAAGTTTGGGGATAAGAACTATTAAATCGGTAAACAAAGCTCTTTTAGCAAAACAAATTTGGGGACTCTTTGGAGAAGAAAAAGAATGGAGCTCTATTTGGAAAAAAAAAAGTATCTCTATGCTCAGCTTTCTGAGGAAGAATTTTTTGATGTTGAATTTTCTATAAATGGCTCTTATATTTGGAACTCGGTTTTGAAGACTAAAGAGTTGGCTGGTGCAGGTAGAATGTGGAAATTGGGTGATGGGAGTAAAATTAGATTTTGGGAGGATTGGTGGTCGATGGATAAACCCTTGGTTGAAAGTCAAAAATTAATTCCTTGGAGCAGCATTTGTAAAATTAGATTTGGGGGCTTGTTAAGGACTACTGGAGAAATAACAATTGGGTTTCTCTTTCTCAGATTGACCAATCTCTCTTAGGCATTGACATTCATCTTTCCTCTAAGTTTATCTTTGTTGGTTTGAAGGACATAATTGTTTGGGGAAAGAATCTTGATTGAAAGTATTCGGTGGCTTCGGCTATATCTTTACTTATGGAGACCTCGGTTCCCCAATCGTTCTAGGCATCTACCTAGATGAAGAAAATTATTCCCAATTTAATATTTTCTTCTGGTTGTTTATTCAGAATAAGCCCCTTACTTTGGACAATCTTTGTAAAAGGGGATTTTATTTTCCTAATAGATGTTGTCTTTGTTGTAGGGATGCGAAATCTTCTCTTCACTTGTGTATCCACTTAGCTTTTCTTACCAAGTTTGGTCCTCCATTTTTCAGAAGTGGAATATATGATGGATTTTCCCTAACTCTCTGGAGGATTTTTTTAATCAGTGGAAATGTCCTAGCTCAAATAAAAAGTCTAAATATCTATGGGACCTGGCTACTCCTCTCTTGATATGGAACATTTGGAAGGAATGCAATAATAGGATATTTAGACATAAATTTTCTAATCTTGTTATTGTGGAAGACAAAATCTTTAGGAGTCTATTTGAAATTCTTTACTCCTAATAAGGTTGGGCTTGATGCTGTCAAGAATTATGACCAATGCTAGAATTTTTCTCCCCTGATGAAGATCACTTCTAATCACAGGGATGGGGTTTTTCGAATGTTCCCTCCTCATGGCTGGGTGAAGATCAATTTTGACAGGGTGTCAAAAGGAAATCCTAGTCCTGCTAGATTTGGTGGGGTGATTAGAAACTCTTACGGCAATTGTATTTTTGTTGTGGTGGATCCTCTAGGCATCTAAACCAATCACTTTTTTGAAGCTATGGGAGCTCAAAACGCCATCAAGCTTTCTAAGGATCTCAATTATGATAATGTGTAGATTGAGGGGGATTCGAGTAACATTATCAAATGCTTAGATGGTACTAATAAAGCTTCTTTGACTATTGAAACAATTATTAACAGGGCACGTGAGATCTTGAATACTTTTAAGAATGTGTATATATATCAAGCATATAGGGAAGAGGATATTGTGGTGGATGGTCTTTCCAATTATGGTGTTAATTCAGATGTAATTAATATTTGGCATGGGGAGAACAAGTTGCAAGAAAATATTAACGATCTAATAAGATTTGACATGACTCATGGAAAGGAGGGAAAGATAATTTTTAATGATGGAAATGACAAGAACATCACTAATCCCTAAAATTGGTACGAATATGTCCCATATTGGAGGTGAAATATCTATTAATGATTTACCTTCACATGCTTTGTGGGTGTATTTACCTGCGATATTTGGTATTCTTTGTGTTTTAGTTTTCTACAGTTGTGAGTTAATCTTTGATCATGTGAAAGACTTGAACCTGGTCGAGAAAATGGGTGGTGATCTTAGAAGAGACAAACCCGATGAGTACAGTAAGTGGAAAAATGAGCCTGAAGTTTGGAGAAATTTGTGTAAGGGCGAGTTCACTCAATTTATGAAATGTCCCCATGGGTATAAAAAAAGAAAAATGAAGAAAGTGGTGGAGAAAATGGCAAAAAATGGGATAATGGTTCCTTTATCCTGCTTGGAAGGAAGTTCGATCTCTTTGTTGACCTTATCGTGGAGGTTTTCAGAATTCTGAATGAAGGTATGAATTTTACCGGGATAGAAAAATCTCTGATAGGGCGGTTAATTCCTTCCCTAAATTGGATGAGGAGAGGGAATTTCTTGGTAGTCCTGTGTCGGGTTACTATGATCCAGAAAAATTGAAAAAAATATGGAAGCTTGTTCTTACTATTATTATGGAGTATATTATTGTGGATGGTCATTTTACTAGGGCCCATGCCTACCACTTTGTGTTGCTAAACCACTTTAGGTTTAAAAAACATGTTTCTTTTCCTTATTATCTGCATTGCTCTCTTTCGGATAGTCTAGATAAACACAAGAAAAATGCAAGATTGTTTGTCCTACATAATGGTCTTATTATGCTCATTTATGAGCACTGTAAAACTATTGTGGCTAAGGAATCGTCGAATTGTCTTTTCTCACCAGTTAAGGGGAAAAGGAAGCATGAGGGTTTAATTGGGGAGATTTTTGTGCATGGCTCCTCTAAGGTGGCCAAAAAGGTCAAATTTCATGAGGAGGCTGAGAAAACTAAAACCTTTGAGAGTGGAATGGACACAAAGGATGATGGTGATGAAGATTATGTCTCGGATAAGGACTCGGGTTTGGAAAAAGAGGAGTACTAAAAGATCAAAGAGATGGGAGGGGATACTAAATATAAGGAAGAGAAGGATACTGGTGGGGAGCAGGAGGAAGAGGAGGAGACTAGTGAGGAGTAGGAGGATGAAGAGGAGATGGGTGGGGAGAATGAGGACTCTCTTCAAGTGTTTTCTGATGAGGATATTTCTATAGATATAGAAGAACAAAGAAAGGAGGGCTTTCATGTGGAGACCTCTATGGTGTGGCCTACTCCTTCTCATAACACGACTCTGGCCTAGGTTGATATTCTCTCTGTGTTAAATAATGTTGGGGATTTCTCTTCCTCTCTTATGCTAGATAATTTGGAGAAATCCCAACAAAATGTTTTCACCCTCTGGTTGATTACGTGGATTCCCTGGAGCAGGACATTCCTCCCTCTCTTGGGGGTATTGCTATCCATGGTGATAAGAATAATGAGGAGGACATGGGTCTTCCAAATGTCTTTGATGATTCAAAGATGTTGATGGCCAAGGCCAAGTCTAAAATTTCTCACAAATTTGATAGATGGGTCTGTCAACAGATAAAGAGCCTAGTTATTAAGAATCAACAATTGGAGTGTAAAGTCACTAGTCTGTAGGCATCTTCAGAGAATTAGGCTGGGGATAATATGAGCAAGGGTATTCCCGACATTCTGGACATTAAGGTCTCTGCTCTTTCTAAGAAATTGGAGGATAGTAATGTCATACTGAAGAAGATTCTTTAGATCAATTATGAGGGTGTGCGGGCCTCAGCAGAGAACCTTGATGCCTTGGTTACCATGTTGGATGGGAACGGCCCCAATAAAGCC
Source organism: Thuja plicata (assembly GCA_018584345.1). Lineage (NCBI taxonomy): Eukaryota > Viridiplantae > Streptophyta > Pinopsida > Cupressales > Cupressaceae > Thuja > Thuja plicata. Next base: position 5,483,742 of record MU226793.1, read on the forward strand.
ACTGTTAATATTAAAGATGATACTGATGATTTTGATGTCATTTCTTCTGGACCGAGAAAAAGGACTTGTGCTAGTCTCAAAAAGAAGGAAATGGCTACTTCCAGGGGTCTCACTGGCCTTAAAGCAACTGTTAAGAAGATGTTTGATCTTAGGGATGAGGTGGCTAAGATCATGAAGGATCTAGCCTAGTTTCTTTTGGGTTGTTCTTTCTTTTTGTCATGTTCCCTCTTTGATGGGTGTTTTGCAGGTTGGATCTCGGTTGGTTGTTCCTGTTGGGTGACTGTTGGGTTTTGCAATCTGTTATGTTTTAGTGGTCTTAATGCTTTATCTTTCAGTTTTCTATTGTTAAGGGTTTTGGGTCCCTTCAAAACCTTATTTTGGTTTAATCCAAAACTAATTCATAGAAAAATGCAATTGACAAATTTAAAATCTCCTTAAAACAATATTGGAGTAACTAACGATAGCAAAATTCTAAAATGTTGATACAGTATAGTTGAGAATGTCACTTAACCTATAAATCAACGGTCTACCATATGTACAAAAAAGGGGTTTTAAAGAATGAAAACCTAGCAGAAGCAAACTTAGAGATGTCAAATAGAACTATACTTTGAAAATAATTCTAAAATTGTGAAGATAATGAAGAGATCACGTTAAGAAAAGGATCAAAATTCAACATAATTCTCACCCATTACATTGAAGACACTAAAAAGAGAACATTTTTTGCAAAAATAAATACTTTGGGAAAATAATATGCAGGGACAATTGGATTTATGGACTCTAGGAAGCAATCTAAGTTCCCAAATTAGATCTAAAAGAAGTAGATGAGTTTACACTTTGACGTTTCTCTTCAAAAATTAATTATTTTTCAGGCTCCCAATTCTACAACTAACTTATTAACCTTGGTAGAAAAATCCCCACCATTATGGATAGCAAAAGATTGTAGATGTTGAATGCATGAATAAGCCTTGCTATTGCATATCTATCACTAGAATAGTCGCCCATATTGCTCTCTCCCAATTGCAAACCATCCCCAAACATTTACAAATTCTCAGTCTTAAGCCCTACATTAGTTAAACCTCAATACTCAAACCCTAAAAAATACATGTTGTGAGCAAAGTGAATATCTTGACAATAGACCTTAGGGTTTTCCTTTACCATCTCAAAATTTACACACTTCACAAACTTTCGTTAAATCAAGATGAATTGAAATACTTAACTTTTCATAATCAAAAGATATTTTCCACTGCATGATTTGCCAAGTGCCTTGAATTACAGATCCTTGAACATACTTTATGTTTAGATAACATTCATGGGAATTGAACCCTTGCCCTCAGAGAAAAAGCTCAATTGATAGCTCTATAGTTGCATAACATTGTAATCCATAGACTATGGTGATCTATCGCCAAAGTAAAATAGTGGTAAATGTGAAATTTCAACAAACAACCTAATCATTTTTGTATAATTCCTTATACTATATAACAACTAGAATCAATCCATATTTTAATCAATGTTGTCCTTTTATTGCTTGTAGTGTTACTCGTGGGCATTTATTTGCACGGTGGAGATCAATCCATTTTGTCTATTATTTAATTGTATTCAATGTCCACAAAATAGAGAATGTAGTAGCCAACATAACCCGCTAGATTTGGGATAGCCACCAAAAACCAACATGAGACATGAGATTCCTGACGGCTTTCCAACATAAAATAATCTATTGACTAAATAAATAATACGCAAGTGAATGAAAAAGAAAATATATACTATAAACCAAACTTAATACAAATAACCATTAAGAAATTTCATTAAAATGGGTCCAAACCAAAAAACAACAACAATAACAACAACAACAACAACTTGGAATTGCTAATTTCTCCATCATGGACCCATCATTTGCAAAGAAAATTGTTGTGGAGTAATATGGTCTATGCCTTCCACGTGATAGCATATATCTTATTTTCTCTCGTCCCTTTGAAAAAAAGCATAGAAATAAAATTTTAATGCCCATGAAAATTCCATGACATAAATTTAATAAATAATAAAGAAATAGATGAAAAACAAAATATACACTATAAACTGAACTTAATATAAAGAGCCATTAAGATGTTTCATAAAAATGAGTCCAAAACTAAAAGGAAACCAATTGTTTGCAAAGAAAACTGTCGTCCGTGTCTTCGACCTGATAGCACTGTCTCTTTTTCTCTTGTCTCTATGATATCGACAAGATTTCTTTCCAAGTAAAATAAGGGCCCGTTTGTTTCGTGGAATTTGTGCATGCTGGAATTGCCAATTCTAGAATTGAATCCATTCTGGCAATTGGGCTATTCTCAAAATGAATTCTAGAATTAGGCTGTCTTGTTTGGTTCCCCTGGAAGATGACTGAGAAGATGCAGATTCTGCGTTTGGTTCCACAAAATTGGAATAGGAATTGGAACTTTGTTTTTGGACACATACACATATACACACACACACGTGTGTGTGTATATACACACACATGTGTATATATACACACATACACATATATACACACACATGTGTATACACATACACACATATGTGTGTATATACATGCACGTGTGTGTATACACACATGTGTATATACACACACATGTGTATATACACATGTATATATATACACATGTATATATATACACATATGTATATATATGCATACACATGTGT
>MU226793.1:5486520-5506788 GCA_018584345.1 Thuja plicata
GTATATATATACACATACACATGTGTGTATATACACACACACACATATATATACACATGTATACATATATACACACATGTGTATACACATATATAGACATATATACATACATTTGTGTATATATATACACACATATACACACATATGTGTATATATACATGTGTATATACACTTGTGTGTATATACACTTGTGTGTATATATACACACATGTATATATATATATACATCCTTATAGCAATATAATATACATTATTAAAACAAAAATGGGAATGAATTTTCCTTCCCAAAATAATACTTTCAATTCCAATTCCAATTCCAATTTTCAATTCCAATAACAGGTCTGAGAAAGAATTGTGGAATGCTCAAAATGACCCAAAATTAGAATTCGCATAACCCTATTCCAATTTTTAATTTTTCCACCAAACAGGGAATTGAACATTTTTGGGAATTCGGAAATGCCAATTCCCAATTCCACCGTGAAACAAACGGGCCCTAAACGGCATTTAAACAAAACATGCTTTTGCTTACACAGAAGAGTCGTCCTGGTTCGTCCAATGTCCGCGTCACACCTTTTATCATTTCTCCCTAAAGATAAAGATAGTGACGCGGCATAAATATTTTAGTTGAAGGATAACAACCGCAAATCATTTGCCGACTTCAGACACCTAGATCGATTGACACGTGGAAACAACCTATGCGTTACGAAATATCGAGATGTGGGGGTACTACGATCACGACAAATCTGCTGGAAAAACCACAGGCAGATAAAAACCAGCTAACAAATCTCTAACAGCCGCCGGTTTTGGCTAATACGATACAACATGCAAAACTGTGTTCTTCCTTCCTCCACCTTTTCCTATATATCCCAACTTCTGCATTCCCCCACATTCCATGCCATTTGACATTTGATCGAAATCATAGCAATCAAGCAGACGAATTTCAGGCACAGAATGACGACGTATAGCGTGAAGGGTGCATCACACGCTGTTCCATGCAAGGCGACGGCGCAGCCTTTGACCTCCCGCGAATGGCCATGCAACCATTTCTCAAGAATATCGGAATCGTGGATTCAGAGAGTTCTGCCAATCTACATGCATTCGCACAGAAATTCTGGTCCCCCGTTTTCCTCTCGAGAGCGGAGTGATGAGGATGCAGTGGCAATGACATTGAGTTGTTGGGGACCAACTTAATACTCTACTCTTATTTGGGGGTTTCTCTGTATTAGTTGTGGCACTCGTGAGCTTCAGCCCCTTTCATGGCGTCCCATATGCACAGATATTGACGCCCAAAACGCATGCTTGCGGATCTTTACTGGGCTTTGGCCAGTGTAAAGAAATGTGCGTCCAAAAATCTGGATGGGCATTGCCTGGTTTTTCTCTGTGGAATGAATTGTACAATTCGGCTGTAATTAAAGCAGAATTTAGTACTTTTACTATGATTTTGTTTTCTTTTCATCTATCCATGTTTATTCCTTCTTATTTTGAGTTTGGCATAAGAATGATTTGAGCCCTGACAGGTTCTCCAAAAATGTCTACCCACTTGATCCGGTTCAAGATGGATTTTTATTTGGCCTGTCAATACAAGGGATTTTAATGGTACTTGTGGCAGAGCACTGAAGAAGAGAAAAAAAATTGAGGATGGATGGGAGAAATTGAGGATGGATGGGAGGAATGAAGTAAAATTATTTTTTAATGTCTTTTTATGCATTTGAATGCTATATTTTTTAAGACCTATAAAAATATGGGCACTATTGGATGCTACTATGTAGCACTACTATGTAGCTGACTTCTTTCTACAATAGTACATGTTTGTAGACCTACATTTTTATACACTTACTTTTATTACATAAAGTTTCAATTATGCTTTCAAATCAAACACCTATCACCGTACCCCTTGCACCTCCTTTGGGTGCCCGTACTAGTTTATTACGCCGAAGGCGTTCCCTATATGAGAAGCTTGAGCTGAATTTTAAGATCAACAGTCAAAAATTTGTTTGAGCGAATGACTACCATCAGGACAATCCTCTCCATTCATCATTTTCAAGACCACTAACTGACTTGATTTGTTCATTCTCCGACACCCCTTGCGGAATTCAATTGGTTCACTTTCCCTCGGATTATCCACCCAAAGTCTTGTAAGTTTCGGTCATGGACCACACGATAACGCAACGCAGATCAAAGGGAAGGTACACGCAACATTTCTTGGAAGATGAGTTTGTTCATCTTTTCACCTACTTGAAAAATTAAGAGTCATTGTTACCCTTCACATGTTGATCGTTACCTAAAGGGGGTCTTAAGGGGTCCTAAGACACATTAATGTGTTGTAGGATCTGTTATGACCCCGTATTATCCTTTAGGACCCCCTAAGATGTATGATAAGGGGTCATAAGGGGTCATAAGGGGTCCTAAAACACATTAATGTGTCCTACAACCCCTTATGACCCCTTAGGACCCTTGAAGATATCTCTTTATACATCTTAGAGGTCGTAAGGGTTGTTAAGGGATCGTAGGACACATCAATGTGTCCTAAGAACCCTTAGAAGCCCTGCGACCCCTTAGGACCCCTTACCATACACTAAATAATTGTAATGAGTCCAAAGGGCTCGTAACTGGTCTTAAGGGGTCATATGACACATTAATGAGCCCTGGCAGGTTCTCCAAAAATGTCTACCCACTTGATCTGGTTTTAATCCATTGATTTAATGTGGCCTATCAAAACAAGGGATTTTAAAGGTAAATTGTTTTACTTGTGGCAGAGCACTGAAGAAGCCAAAAAAAATTGTGGACGGATCCAAGGAATTAAGTAAGTAATGACTTGGTTTTAAGAGTTGAGATTGAAAAATGAAAGGAACCCATTTATCACAAACTTATCTATATTGCTTTAGACACATATCTGGAGATTGAGAAAAATAGTAATAATTTTGTAGTAGTATGTAGAGTGATCGAAGATGCTCCTAATCAACTTGTAACTATAACTAGCAGTTGCGCGCTTTTGTACGTGCAACAATGAGCCGATAGGAGTTAAGTGATATGTTATGTACAATGCCAAAAGTAGATCATTAATAGTATGTAGAAGGAATTTTGGAAATGATATATAACAATCCTTACGTCATGAGGTTTTCTTGCAAATTATATGTGTCTAGATTTGTGTCAAATTTGTGACTGGTTTATTACATAATGTTGATAACAAAAAAATGATAATATAAAGTTTGAGAACAATCTACCATATAAACCTGAAAAAGAGTTAACAAACTGTCAAAATGAAACCCAGAAAATAACATTCATTCCTGTGAAGGAAAGGCAATAAGCTTCCATATAAATATCAAAAAAGAGGTATGAAAAAATCGAAATCAAAGTATGTGTATTTATTACAATGTTACCAAAAATATGGTACAAACTTGGTGAATGATAAGGTTGCAAATTTAATTCAAAAATTTCTGATCTAGCTCTTCATAAAACTCAGAAAATCCCTCATATGCTACAATTTTGACTGCTCCAAAAATTACCAAAGGAAGAAATTTGAGAAAGCATAAACTTACTGATTGAGGCAGTGGCTAGATTTTTTAGTAGACCTGTAGATCCATCATATAAGTAAAGGTCTCGAATCTAATTTTTTTCTAATCTTTAAAATGATGACTGTTTAAATTAGGATATATTTTATATCTGCAGTACAATTTGAAAAGTAGAAAGAAAAGGTGAATAAAGGTAATATTTTGAAATGACATCAAACATAAGCATGAATACATTTTCTTTTTAAAAAAATTATTAGAACCATAAAAACACTACGACTACTTCGAAACTTCATATTAAACAACATAATTAAGAATCTACATCAAATACATTATAAGCTAAAACATAAAGAGATATTCATTGGACCAACACTTCATATTTTTTTAAAGCTTTGATATATAAGGGAGGAAAAATAATGACAAGTTACATGCATTTTATATAACGAAATGTTCTACATTTAAAAGATATATATTAATTTTATAAGAAAAAATGGATGAAAATTTTGATAATTAGATTATTACAATCCAAAAAAATATTTTATATTAAAAAATTATATATTAATTTCATAATTAAGAAATGGGTGAAAAAATTAACATTGAGATAATCAAATAAAATTACAACCCTAAACAAAGAATAAAAGCACAATCATAAAGATTGTTATTGAAAATTAGATCAATATTTGTTAACTTAAATGACTAAGTTTCAAGAGTTCCAGATGCATAAGGGAGATAATTGTCATTGATTTAAAAAAACTTAGCCAACATAATTCTTTGTTATTGCATCCAGCTCTGTCACGTTTATTTGGAATGACTTTGCCAAAATATTGTTTAAAATTTGCAGATTGGAACTCAAATTGGGTAGGGGAAAAACTATGTACTGGGAGGTTACCTGTTAAATCCAATATGATAGATACACAAACCACAAGAAGAGGGATTGCATTAAAAGGGATATGGGAAATGCCAGTTTGCGTGTTACCACTAACTACAATTGTCACCACCACAAATGGTGCAATCATAAAAGAAAAGAATCCACACTTTCAATGCAAAATCTATTTTTTTTCCTAAAACTGTGATTCAATGGTGGATATGTAAATTATTGTGATTATTGTACCATCTCTCAAGAAGCTCAACAAATCAAGATTAGAATGACCAATACACCTAAATCCACTATTTCAGTCCTCTTTAAATTTTGGGCCCATGATCAAATTACTACACACTCAAATGATATTAGATTCTAGGTCAAATGAAATTGATGCACATGTAGGGTGTGCTAGTAGGATGATGAGTGGATCAATATTGAAAGATTCAAGAGAATCCCAAGAAAATATGTACTATAAGAAATTATATTTTCACTACAATCATAGGTACTATTGCAATAATCTCTCTCTCTCTCTCTCTCTCTCTCTCTATATATATATATATATATATATATATATATATATATAGGCAAGAGGTCATAGCAGCCAAAGTTTTATTAATGAAATTAAAAATTTACACCTTCGTTCAGTGTGGGCACCAAAAGGAAAGAAAGAAGGAAAGAAAACCTCTGGTATATAGCCCAGAACTTAAAAAGTTTAGATTATTAACAAATTACAACACCCGCTTTGAAGATTCGGGCTAGTGATACCGATCACTTTATAATATTACATTCATAGTTTGATATTGCTTTCATGATAATTTACTAAGGTGGATCATACTATAGAATTGACAGTGTATTGATGAATCCCTAACATGCTAATCTCCAATTACATGTCATTGTTAGAATATGATTTCATATAATCCCACCTAACTAGAGATATGATCCATTTATAAAACATAAGACATCTCATCTGATGTCAAAATGGATAAAGGAAAGAAAATACGTAGAAAATTACTAAAAGTAGGTCAGTGAGTACACACATGCGCGCGCGCGTGTGTGTGTGTAGATTAGCATGTTAGGGATTCATCAATCCATTGTCAATCCTCTATATATTTCACATGTTACTTTTTTCAACATTATATCATGGTCATATTCATTCTTTGTCGCCCCATTATATCCTATTGACTTTGAATCTTCATCATTGCTTCATGCAATCTAAATGTTTTGTTAATTGAGAAAATACATGATTAATGTCAATTCCCATATTTAATAACCAACTTTGTTGTAAGTCTAAATGCATTTTATTTTCTATAAAGGATCAAAGTGAATGAGTTCCCACACAAAATTATTTAAGCATATTTATGATAAATAATAAAAACATAAAAATCTATGGCAAAATATCTCTTTTGAATTCGTATGAAACTAATGCTATGGTTTGCAAAAGTTTATACATTTTTGTGTTATGTGTGAACTCCAATTTCATTAACTAGTAAAAGCTTCAGAGTTGGGTGTATCATACAATTAATAATTATATTAGAAACTTATCAACCTTAGAAAATTCAAGTAGGTTTTCATATTTATGTTAATCATGTTGTAGTCTCTAGTCATCGAATTCAATAATTTTGATCTTTGCAAAGACTGACATAAGTATGAATAGCTAGAACAAAATTTAAAATTTAACTGATGGATTGGACCATTCATCAAATAGTTCTAAGTATAGTAAAAGTGTGCTTTTATTTATATATCCTTATTATAAACTTCCTTTGTATCGTCAATCATTATAGCACTTACATATATTTCTATTTAAGGGAATTTTCTTCATCATTTCAAATCAAATAATCATGGTTATTATCATCAACTAGATATTCATGGTTAACCCTTGTCATTATTGATTTTGATGGTTGGTTGGTTGGTTTATCACAGATGATTAAGCTATAGAAAATTGAAATCACTTTTAAAAAATTTACAATTTTTATAACTTCTACATAAGATATTGTAAATAAATTTAATATTTTTATATGCACATATAAAATTGTCGCATCCCATTTTTCTTCCCTTACTAGTTGGCGTAAATGAGATAGTATGGAGTTTAAAGGTAAGTTGGTAGATAGTTATTTCATATAATATTCCATCATCTGCATTAATGACTGAGTCAGGAGTCTTTGGAAGACCCAGCCACCTGCAGTAATTGCTATGTCTAGAGTCTTCGCCCATCTACAGTCATTCTAGATGGATTAGAAGAAGGAGGACAGTGCACAGAAAAGGGGTAACGGTCATGATAAAAGCATGAATCTTGCTGTTTGGAAGGGAGACTCTTTTCTACCATAATAAAATAAGAAGGGAGACGCAGCAATAAGAGAGAAGGCATGCAGGAAGAGAGGAGGTAGAGTGCGCAAGAATAAGAAACAAAGGATGCACATAAGGAGAGTGATGGATATGTGAATGGAAGAAAGGAGGCGGTAGCAAAAGGAGGAAGTAAGCCGCAAGTAAAAGGGAAAGAAAAGTGCGTAGGAGTAAGGAGGAAAAGACAACATGCAAAGAGGAGAAGAAGCTAGTGGGGGGCAAGGGAGACTACGTAAAAGTAGGAGGAGAAAAACCACACTTAAGGAAGGAACAAGGAAACATTTTTCACAGAACACAGCCATTCCTTGACTCCACGTTTCTTTCCAGGTTCTCTTTTGAAATTGATTTACATATATATACTCTCTTAGCTTCAAATCTCAGACATAGATAGAAAGGAAAAAAAACTAAATGTTGTGTTGTTTTATCGAATTAAAAATAATAAGGAATGAAATTATGGATTTGATTTATATATTTATCAGGCTGTTTTTATTCTATTCTTGTTTTGGATATGTTTTCTGTTATGAACACCATAATATTGCCAGCATGACTTTACTACTGTTGATGTTTGTATAATTTTGCCAAGAAATGTGAGTGTCTGGGAACAAAATCCTGCTTATTTTTAAAACCATAAACGTATGAAAGTTTTTTACATTTTTTTATTTTATTTATTTATATAGATAATTGGAAAATGCTACAGAGACAGATTTGTAATAGAGATGACATATGGATAAAGGAGAAAAACAAAAAAACAAAAGGATGTTAAACCAGATTTTGTGGTAATTTTTGTAAATTCATGCTATTTGGATATCTCTGTGTTTTGTCCAGTAACATAATTAGTTACCTTTCGATCAGTAGATAGAACATTAAGCCTTGTTTTCTTTTATTTGTTTCTCAACCACTGTAGTAAACCGTTATCCATTTATGATAGTTTTGTTAAAACATGATAACCAGCGGAAACTGTAATAAATTTATTTATTAGGATGATTTGAGAAATCCATTTGAGGCTTTGGTTTTTCTTTTAGATCTCATTAAAAAAAAGAAAGAAGAATGTACATTTTTTTTGAAGAATATTGTATATGTATGTAAGTCCTTACTGCTAGGAAGATAGTCAGAATGGAAAAATTTGTTATTCTTTCATTTAGTGTAAAGAAGAGCTTAGAGAAAAAGACTGGATCCCAATTTATATTTGTGGTTTATCTTTTACGCAATTAAGTAAATATATGATTTATGTAAAGGAAGGTGTAGTATGTGAAATACCAAGAAAGGGTAGTATTTCAGTTCACTACCTACCAGTAGAAATCTGGCATTTAAGTGCTTTGGCCAAAGCTATGGAAACACATGTTTTCTTAAATGTGTTTGGTTATTTATGTTTCATCTTCTTGTTAATATGTGATTAGTTCTACTTAGACATATGTGGAAAGTAGTTAGTCTCACAGACACACTAGATTCCTTCCGATCCATCAGTGCCGAGAGATAGACTTCTTGGACAGGGTCGGTGCGCTCTTCATTTCAGAATGAGCCCCGGGGGAGCTAACCACTCTGTGGTTGGGTGGATTAAACCCTTGAGCCACACTCCCATCTCAAGATTCGTAGATGGACAGGTGTCTGATGGCTTAGGAGACAGGAGCATACAGATGGACAGTTGTCCAATGGAATTCATGTTATTATGACCCTATAATTTTGTACATAATGTAACTGTGTTATAATCCATTTAGGATGTAAGGTGTACGACAAGTTAGTCGGCATTCCGAAATTGAACATTGTAATTTTACTGATTATGGAAATGTTATAGTTTCGACAGAATGGTTGATTACTTTTGGAAATATTACTTTGTGTTATGTCAAATAATTGAAATGAAATAGAATTTGGTATTCATGAATAATTATTGTCTTGAACTTTTTGGTCGATTAGTCTTTAGCGTTGACCGACTATGACTATGGAATCGACATAGGAGAAATTTTGTCTTTTTATGCTTATGTGGTGTTTGTGGATTTTTTAGTCTTTACATGTGGTATCAGAGCTATGTCTAAACACTAGGACCTTGGTCTACTGTTACTAAGTTGCGTAGCTATACTTGGTGCAGGATTTAATCTGACACCATGGATACTAGGAACAATAAACGAGCTAGTTCTAGCAATGATCTGAATAGTGAATCTAATCAAAGGTTGGATAAGATCTTGGCTCTCTTACATCAGCAGGGTGATCTTATGGATCACTTGGAGAAATATTTGAGAGGTAGGTAGAATGATGAGGAAATAAGGAAGTGGGAAGAAGATCTGAGGATAGAAACTCAATGAAAACAAGAGGAAGATTTGAGGCTAGAAGCTCAGCGTAAGCAGGAGGAAGACCTAGATTGGAAGCTCAGAGGAAAGAAGAGGAGGATAAAAAGAATGAAGAACTATTGAAACAAAATTCTAATCTGAGGGCTGCAGTAGTACCCACTAATAGGGAAAAAATAGCAGAGGAACTGAGTAGAGACCTCAAGAAGGTTGTGTCTCCTACCTTCAATGATAAGACCATTGGTGATGAGGCTGAAGCATGGATTGTATCCATGGAAAAGTAATTTCACGTTCGCAATCTTTCTGGAAAATCTAGAGCGATGTGGGGTGATTTTCAGTTGATTGGTGAAGCTGGTACTTGGTGGAACAATGAGATGGCAGAAAAGAGGATGTAGCCTGGTGAGATTACTTGGAAGGAATTTCTTGTACTCTTCCATAAGAGATGGTTGCCACAATTATACTATGATCAAAAAGTAGCCGACTTCCAAAACCTAATACAAGGAATATTATATGTTACTCAGTATCATGAGAGGTTATGTCACTTGGTTAAGTATGTACCTCAGTATCAGTAGGATGAGCGGTTTAGAACCCAAAAATTTATTCTTGGACTACGTCCAGAGATATGATCTGAGGTCGACATGCATGAGCCTAAAACTATGGAATTTGCTTTTTGGAAGGCACTAAGGCAGGAGCATAAACTATAGCAGGTATCTACAGTGAGGGGTAGTCAGAGAACTAATACCTCTCAAGGATTTAAGAGGAAATTCTAGGACAATCGAGCTAGGGATTCTGGACAATAGCAAGTTCAGAATATGAGAGGTAAAGGTCGAGGGAATGTAGGCAGCAAATATCAATAACAATGGTGCTCAGTATCAGAATAAAGGCACCAACCGAAATGGGAATAATAGAAATGACAATGGGAGGAACAGACCTGAGGGTAGGAAAGGGCTAGTGGATGGTTGCTTCACTTGTGGAGATGACCATTATGCCAGTACATGTCCTCAGTGCATGGTTCATAGGGATGGGAAGGGTCCCCAGGATCAACATCTAATTCATCCATCTATTGACCGTAGGCAAGATGACTTTCAAGCTACTCCGATCCAGCTGACTGGTAATCTTTTTGGCCAAAATGCTTCCATTTTGATTGATACTAGAGCTACAGAATGTTTCATAGATCCTAGATTTGTTTCTCATTTATCAGTTAGACCTGGATATTTGTCTGAACCATGGATGGTAGAATATGTAAATATGGCAGAGCATAAGGTTGAGCAATGTTTGGCTTGCAGTGAGATAGAACTTCCAAATTTTTAGACGCAAGTAAATCTTTATGTAGCCCCATTGGGTTCCTATGATGTCATTTTGGGCATCAATTGGTTGACTAAACATAAGGTGTTAGTAAACTATAAGGATAAGTCAATTGAATGTCTTAATGATTTAGGAGAACCTGTAGTACTTTTGGGTGAGAAGAGGCTCCTTGAGCTTCGACAAATTTCTGCCATGCAATTGAAGAAGGCAAGGAGGAAGGGGTGCATGATATATGTGGCATATGTCAAAGATCTTGATACTCCTCCTAGTTTAGAGGATCATCCTATCTTGCAAGAGTTCCTGGATGTTTTCCTAGAGGATTTACCAGAGTTACCTCCGAAGAGGGAATTTGAATTCTCTATTGATGTAATTCCAAGAATCGAGCCTCAATCCAAGGCTCCTTATTGTATGACCACCACAGAAATGTATGAGTTGAAGACTCAATTTATGGAACTCTTAGATAAAGGATTCATTCGCCCTAGTGTGTCACCATGGGGAGCCCCAGGTATCTTCATGAAGAAGAAAGATGGTACCTTGCGGCTATGCATAGATTATAGAATGCTTAACAAGGTGACTATCAAGCACAAGTATCCACTTCCTCCAATAGATGAACCATTTGATCAGATGAAGGGAGAAACTGTGTTCTCTAATATTGATTTGAGATCTGGATATCATCAACTCCGAATCAAAGAAGAAGATATATCCAAAACTGCTTTCAGGACAAGGTATGGACATTATGAGTTTGTTGTCTTACCTTTTGGTTTGACTAATGCGCCCGTAGCATTTATGAACTTGATGAATAGTGTGTTTAGAGATTGTCTAGATAAGTTCGTAGAGATATTCATTGATGACATTTTGATCTACTCAAAGAACATGGAAGAGCATGAGGAGCATTTGCGAATAGTCTTACAACGACTTAGAGATAAGAAGCTTTGTGGGAAGCTATCTAAGTTTTCTTTCTATCAGAAGGAGATTCATTATTTGGGTCACATCATCTCTGCAGATGGAATTGTAGTAGACCCTACAAAGATTAAAGCCATACTTGAGTGGCCAGCTCCACAAAATGTGAGCAAATTTAGAAGCTTCATGGGACTCGCATGTTATTACAGGAAGTTTGTGGAGGGATTCTCCAAGATTGCAGCACCTATTACATCTCTTCAGAGGAAAGGGAAAATATATGAGTGGATAGATACTTGTGAGCAAGCTTTCCAGTTGTTGAAACATAAGCTCACATCTGCTCCTATTTTGATTATACCTTACCCGAATGGGTGATTCACAGTAATCATAGATGCTTCAAGGGAAGGTCTTGGAGGTGTACTTATGCAGGATGGTAGAGTAGTGGCTTATGAGTCACGAAATCTAAAACAGTATGAGGTTAACTATTCACCACATGACTTAGAATTGGCTACAATTGTTCATGCATTAGTAATGTTGAGACATTACCTTTTGGGTAAGCCGTTTGAGTTGAAAAAGGATCACATGGGACTTAGGTATATCTTCACACAACCTAAACTCAATGCGAGACAGAGACATTGGTTGGATTTTCTGAGTGAGTATGACTTTGGCATTGAGTATATTAAGGGCAAGGAGAATAGAGTGGCAGATGCTCTTAATAGAAGAAGACACATCACAGCTATCTCTACTTCTAGGACACGGTTGAGGGATCATGTATTGTAGAATCTTCCAGGAGATGATCATTATGAGATGGTCAAATCAGCCTTGCACATTGATCCATCGGATCACTGTTTTGATGGATACACTTTTGAGGATGACGGTATTATGAGATACCAGAACAAGATGTACATTCATGACCAAGAAGGGTTGAGGAAGGTAGTACTTGAAGAGATGCATTGCACTTTATTTGTAGGACATCTAGGGGTAAACAAGATGATTGCCGATTTGAGGCCACTGTACTTTTGGCCAGGGCTTAAGCGTGATGTGATAGCTTATGTTGCCCAATGTTTAGAATGTCAACGAGTTAAGGCTGAGCATGTTCACCCACTAGGACTTTTATACCCACATAATATTCTGAAATACAAATGGCAAGTCATCAGCATGGATTTTATCCAAGGTTTACCCATGACACGACGCAGGCATGATGTTATCTTGGTAGTAGTTGACAAACTAACCAAGGTAGCTCATTTCATTCCAAGGAGTTTGAAAGATGGATCCTTGGCTTTGGCCAAGAAATTTATTCAAGAGATTTTTAGATTTTTAGATTTTTAGACGGATGGGCAAACAAAGAGAGTAAATCAGGTTGTAGATGATTTACTTCAGATGTATTGCATGGATCAGCAATACAAGTGGGAAGAGTATCTTCCATTGGTAGCGTTTGCCTATAATAACTCTTACCATGCTTCTTTGGGAATGGCACCATTTGAGACACTTTATGGATGGAAGTGTCGCACTCCTATCAGTTGGGATAGAGTAGAAGACAGGATCATTATTGGTCCTAAATTGTTGAGAGATGGAAGAACAAATGACTCTGATTCGTGCTAGATTGAAAAAAGCAGCGGACCATCAGAAAATTTATGCAGATAGGAACCACACTTTCAGGCAGTTCCAGGAAGGGAACAAAGTGTTCTTGCGTGTGAGTCCACATAAGAGCTTGATTTCTTTTGGCAAGTCATCAAAGCTTGCACCAAGATATGTGGGTCCATTTGATGTTTTGGAGGTTATCAACCCCGTTTCTTACAAACTTGCTTTACCGCTCGCTCTAGCCCGAATCCATAATGTGTTTCATGTTTCCTTGTTGAAACCCTATCATCCAGATACCTCTCATATCCTTGATTGGCGTACACTACAGGTGCAGGATTCGGGGGTGGTGCTAGTGGAGCCTACCTGCCTCGTTGATCAACGTACCATCAGGATGCATGACAGAGATGTGTTGTAGTATAAGGTTCAATGGAACCAATTCTTTGTTGACAATGCTACTTGGGAGGATGCGGAAGACATGCATCGATCTTTTTCACAGCTTTTTTATTAGATATATATATGTTCTTATTTTCAGTTACTCATGTTATATGCTTAGAAATTGCTACTATTATGTGTTTTCATTAGACATCAGGTTGTCATAGCTGATTTCATAGACTCTTTTAATTTTGGAATCTTAGCGACAGTTTGGATTTTGATGACTTGGTTGGATACCTATGACCAAACTCCTTATGCTTTATGATTATGTTCGACATGTCAGACATTATTATGGATATTGTGGAAGTAAATATGTTATCATGTGATTTGCATTGCTTTGATGTTATTTGGGATAAAGAATGTCGTGAAATGGTAATACATGACTTAATGTGAATATTATGATGTTTTATAGATGATTAATTGAACAATATTTAAAAATAGTTTTGGATTTGTGGACTAACCTACTGATGATCAATCTAGTGGTTTGATGGATTTGATAGGATTGAAGGCGGGGGTGTGTTTCAGAAAGATAATTTTATCTTCTCAGTAATGGTTGATCAGAAAAATCTGGGTTTTCACACACCACGTAGAACTTGATTTTTATACTTCTATAGATTAATGAATTCTTTTATTTCTAACTCTATCTCGAATGGTAATGCATGGTGTGTGTGGAGATTTAAAAAGTGATTAAAATATAATTTGGGTAAATTTTAAATTGTTGATTTTATGATAAATTTGAATGTAGGTACATGCATTATCATGAACAATGGAACTAGAATTATTAACCATGCCAATGAAAATTTCTTGATTTTCTTGGTTATTATTACAAATTATGATCGATTCATCGTGGACGATGAACTTCTCAAGGGGGGAAGGATGTCGCATCCCATTTTTCTTCCCTTACTAATTGGTGTAAATGAGATAGCATGGAGTTTAAAGGTAAGTTGGTAGATAGTTATTTCATATAATATCCCATCGTCTGACTAAGTCGAGAGTCTTCGAAAGACCCAGCCACCTGCAGTAATTGCTATGTCTGGAGTTTTTGCCCATCTACCGTCATTCTAGATGGATTAGAGGAAAGAGGACGGAGCATAAAAAATGGATAACGCTCATGATAAAAGCATGACTCTTGTTGTTTGGAAGGGAGACTCTTTTCTACCATAAGAAAATAAGAAGGGAGACACAGCAAGAAGAGAGAAGGCACGCAGGAAGAGAGGAGGTAGAGTGCACAAGAATAAGAAATAGAGGATGCACAGTAGGAGAGTGATGGAGATGTGAATGGAAGAAAGGAGGCGGTAGAAAAAGGAGGAAGTGAGCCGTAGGTAAAAGGGAAAGAAAAGCGCATAGGAGTAAGGAGGAAAAGACAACGTGCAAAGAGGAGAAGAAGCCCACAGGGGGCAAGGGAGACTATGTACAAGTAGGAGGAGAAAACCCACACTTAAGGAAGGAACAAGGAAACATTTTCTAGAGAAGACAGCCATTCTTGGACTCCACATTTCTTTCCAGGTTCTCTTTTGAAATTGATTTACATATATATACTCTCTTAGCTTCAAATCTCAAACATAGATAGAAAGGAAAAAAAACTAAATGTTGTGTTGTTTTATCGAATTAAAAATAATAAGGAATGAAATTATGGATTTGATGTATATATTTATCAGGCTATTTTTATTCTATTCTTGTTCTGGATCTGTTTGCTGTTATGAACACTATAATACTGCTAGCATGACTTTACTACTGTTGATGTTTGTATAATTTTGCAAAGAAATGTGAGCGTCTGGGAACAAAATCCTGCTTATTTTTAAAACCATAAACGTAGGAAAGTTTTTTACATTTTATTTATTTATATAGATAATTGGAAAATGCTACAGAGACAAATTTGTAATAGAGATGACATATGGATAAATGAAAAAACAAAAAAACAAAAGGCTGTTAAACCATATTTTGTGGTAATTTTTGCAAATTCATGCTATTTGGATATCTCTGTGTTTTGTCTAATAACATAACTAGTTACCTTTCGATTGGTAGATAGAACATTAAGCCTTGTTTTCTTTTATCTGTTTCTCAACCATTGTAGTAAACCGTTATCTATTTATGACATTTTTGTTAAAACATGACAACCAGCAGAAACAGTAATAAATTTATTTATTAGGATGATTTGAGAAATCCACTTGAGGCTTTGGTTTTTTTTTTCAGATCTCTTAAAAAAAAAACAAGAATGTACATTTTTTTTGAAGAATATTGTATATGTATGTAAGTCCTTACTGCTAGGAAGATAGTCAGAATGGAAAAATTTGTTATTCTTTCATTTAGTGTAAAGAAGAGCTTAGAGAAAAAGACTGGATCCCAATTTATATTTGTGGTGTATCTTTTACGCAATTAAGTAAATATATCATTTATGTAAAGGAAGGTGTATTATGTGGAATACCAGGAAATGGTAGTATTTCAGTTCACTACCTACCAGTAGAAATCTGGCATTTAAGTGCTTTGGCCAAAGCTATGGAAGCACATGTTTTCTTAAATGTGTTGGGTTATTTATGTTTTATCTTCTTGTTAATCTGTGATTAGTTCTACTTAGACATATGTGGAAAGTAGTTAGTTTCATAGATACACCATATTCCTTCTGATCCATCAGTGTCGAGAGATAGACTTATTGGGCAGGGTCGGTGCGCTCTTCATTTTAGGATGAGCCCCAGGGGAGCTAACCACTCCGTGGTTGGATGGATTAAACTCCTGAACCACACTCTTGTCTCGAGATTCGCAGATGGACAGGTGTCCGATGGCTTAGGAGACAGGAGCATGCAGATGGACAGTTGTCTGATGGCATTCATATTATTATGACCCTATAATTTTGTACATAATGTAATTGTGTTATAATCCATTTATGATGTAAGGTGTACGACAAGTAAGTCGACATTCTGAAATTGAACATTGTAATTTTACTGATTATGAAAATGTTAGTGGTCGATTACTTTTGGAAATATTACTTTGTGTTATGTCAAATAATTGAAATGAAATAGAATTTGGTATTCATGAATAATTGTTGTCTTGATTTTTTTGGTCGATTAGTCTTTAGCGTTGACCGACTATGACTATAAAATCAACATAAGAGAACTTTTGTCTTTATGCTTATGTGGCATTTGTGGATTTTTTCGATCTTTACAAAAATTATACTTTCTTATATATTAATTTAAATTATTCCCTAGCAGCGTAACCCTTGCAACCTCCTTGGTGCAAGTGCTAGTATAAAGAGCCGTTAAGATGTTTCATATAAATGACTCCAAGCTTAAAAAGGCGATTGGCATGGAATTTGCTAATTGCTCGGTCATAAACCCATTGTTTGCAAAGAAAACTGCCGTCGATGTCTTCGACCTGATAGCACTGTCTCTTTTCTCCCGTCTCTATGATATCGACAATATTTCATTCCGAATAAAATAAACGGCATTTAGACAAAACATGCTTTTTATTACACATAAGACTCGTCCTGGTTCATCCAATGTCTGCGTCCCACCTTTTATTATTTCTACCCAACAATAAAGATAGTGACGCAACATATATATTTTAGTTGAAGGATAACAATGGAAAAGCATATGCCGACTTCAGACACCTAAATCGATTGACACGTGGAAATAATCTATATGTTACGAAATATCGAAATGTGGGGGTACTATGACCGCAAAAAATCTGCTGGAAAAACCACCGGCAGATAAAAACCAGCTAACAAGTCTCTAACAGCTGTCAGTTTTAGCTAATACGATACAACATGCAAAACTTTGTTCTTCCTTCCTCCACCTTTTCCTATATATCACAACTTCTGCATTCCCCCCGATTCCAAGCCAATTGACATTTGATCGAAATCATAGCAATCAAGCAGACAAATTTCAGGAAGAAATGACGACGTATAGCGTGAAGGGTGCATCACACGCTGCTCCATGCCAGGCGACGGCGCAGCCTTTGACTTCCCTCGATTGGCCACGCAACAATTTCTCAAGAATATCGGGATCATGGATTCAGAGAGTTCTGCCAATCTACATGCATTCGCACAGAAATAATGGTCCCCCGTTTTCCTCTCGAACGCGGAGTGATGAGGATGCAGTGGCAATGACATTGAGTTGCTGGGGACCAACTTAATACTCTTATTATGGGGTTTCTCTGTAGTAATTGTGGCTCTCATGAGCTTCAGCCCCTTTCATGGCCTCCCATATGCACAGATATTGACGCTCAAAGCGCCCGCATGCTGGCGGATCTTTACTGGGCTTTGGCCACTGTAAACAAATGTACGTCCAAAAAGCTGGATGGGCATTGCCTGGTTTTTCTCTGTGGATTAATGAATTGTACACTTCGGCTGTAATTAAAGCAGAATTTAGTACTTTTACTATGATTTTCTTGTCTTTTCATCTATCCATGTTTATTCCTTCTTATTTTGAGTTTGGCATAAGAATGATTTGAGCCCTCGCAAGTTCTCCAAAAATGTCAACCCACTTGATCTGGTTTAAGATGGATTTTATGTGGCCTATCAATACAAGGGATTTTAATGGTAAATTGTTTTACTCATTGTAGAGCACTGAAGAAGCCAAAGAAATTGTGGACGGATCCAAGGATTTCAGTAAATATGACTTGGTTTTAAGAGTTGAGATTGAGATTGAAAATGAAAGGAACCCATTTATCACAAACTTATCTGTATTGCTTAGAAACATAGCTGGAGATGGAGAAAAATAGTAATAATGCTACAGTAGTATGCAGAGTGATTGAAGATGCTCCTAATCAACTTGTAACTATAAATATTAGTTTGTTTCTATAATAATGTTTGAAAAACTATAAATATTAGCTTGTTTGTTACAGGTGAATAAGGCAGTCGTAAGCATTAGATACCATGACATAGCAGTAGGAAACAAGACGTGGGATCTACGTTAAACTAATGCAAACTTTGTTAGAGATGAATAAGAATGTCAACATTTAAATACCATGACAAAGCATTAGGAAACAAGGTGTGAGATTTACACTAAACTATTGCGAACCTCAAGATTGGGCTTTAAAGGAGAACAAAGTAAGTGCTATTATATGAAAAAAAAACCCATTATTTGACATATGGATGAACTCAAGGAAAATATCAATGGATGCAAATGAAAGGCCAAGTACATTCATACAAATTCTTAACAACATGTGTACTTTCAGGATTTAAGAGTTGAGATTGAAAATGGAAGGAAACCATTTATTGTTAACTTAGAAATTTCTAATGTTTCTGAAGATGGGGAAAAATAGAAATAATGATAAAGTAATATGTAATTAATTAAAGATGCTTAAGATCAACTTGTAACTAAAAATTATTAGTTTGTTTAATAATTAATCATAATGTATGAGTAACAGTGTTACAAATGAATAAGACAGTCATAAATAAGTATTTAGGTATCATAATAAAGCATTAGGAACTATAAATGATTATTTTATAGGTCATACAAGAGGCACTTAATTGTGTCCCTTGGATATGAGTTCATGATCTCTCTTTCAAGAGTACAAGTTCTTTATAATTAGGTCAACTCAAATGTATTACTATTAGGTCTATTTAGATCTATACTAACATTGAAAAATAGACGATAGAGAAAAAAGTTTAATTTTAAAAAGTAAAACACTCTTCAATATTTGGTAAAAAGGAAATGGAAGAATTTTATGAGGTTTATTGTACTTTAAATTCGATTCAAATGTGTTTATATGGGTGCTCTTGTGGACATTTTGAGAAACGAAGAGTAAGGATGAACTTAATTCAATGGTTTTTGTCTTTGATTTTGTATGTATCACTAGTAAATTTTACCCTATTTTTCGACGAGGATTAGTCAAATTTTCGAGACCCATTGGTCGAACAGATGACAAAAACTGTCGTCAAACTTTTTGTGTCGCTTATTCGACAAGAAAACCAATCGTCAACATATCGACCTGCTTAGTGGTTGAATTATCGACCGAATCTTCGTCTAAAAAATCGCTTGAAGCTGGAAGAATTGCAGATCAAACCTTTTATCATAGCGACCAACGTTCACCAAAATTGTGACCACAGTTGGTCAGAATTGACGTCGAACACATAGCAGTCTCGTCGAAACATCAAACACAATGTTTCTCTTTTGCGACCAAAGTTCGTCGAAATTGACATCGAACACATAGCATTCTCGTTGAGCCTACTGATATTACAACGTCGAAAAAGTGACCAATATTAATTTTTGGTTAAAAATATATATATATATATATATATATATATTATAGAATGATCCAAATAAAAAAAATACACAACGTAAATATAAAAATGGTACACACAAGCTCAATGTTTTGATCTCATAAAGGTAGAATGATAAAATCCCCAAATATGAAAGCTCCTATGGTGCCACGCGTGCTTCCCTGCCTACGCATTCAGTCAATGAAAACCCACTCAGTAATCACACATATTCCATGTGTCTCTTAGCATTGATTAAATAATGAAGGTATGTTAGTTTGAGCTTCACTTGGTTTCGAGAATACTTTAATATTCTCTACTTAACAAGGCCAACCACGTGAAGGTGGAACCTCATTTGGGCCCTCCTAGGACACCCTTATGACCCTTTACAACACTTTAAGATCTCTAAGATGTATTCTTAGGGATCGTAAAGGGTCATAAGGGATCCTGGGACACAACATCTGAGAAAAATAAATGTAGGCATCATGGTCACAATTGTTTAGAGACACAACATAATTCAGTGGTATATCCAGACGATGCAACTCAACCACTACTCCTCCAGTTCTAAGTTTGCACTGAACGATCCAAAAACCACATATAAGGAATAAATTTAGAGAGCGGAAGAGGGCCATAATGACCGAAAGAATATACCTCTGCTCTCTAAATTTATTCCTTATCTATGGCTTTTGGATCGTGTAGTGCCAACTTCGAACTGGAGGAGTAGTGGTTGCGTTGCATCGTCTGGGTATACCACTGAATTATGTTGTGTCTCCAAGAAATTGTGACCATGATATCTACATTTATGTTTCTCAGCTGTTGTGATATCTACATTTATGTTTCTCAGCTGTTGTGATATCTATATTTATG
>MU226793.1:5519905-5535527 GCA_018584345.1 Thuja plicata
TATATATATATAATGGATATATTATGTGTTTAAATAAGTTTATGACATGACTAAATATATGTAGATGTATGTATATATGGGTGCACACATATATCCCTACATATATAAATAAATATATTTGTGTATGTATGAAGATATGTATATGTATAATTAGAGTTGTGATGTAAATATTGTATTGAGATATAAAATAATAGAAGAACTAATATTATTATGCCTTATTGGCAAAACAAGCTTCCTAGGAGATTTGAATGCAAGACCTACTAGAAGTAAGGCTAGCTAGGTACTATTGGGTTATGTGTGTTACTTGATCAACTATCTTATCATTAGCATATTTGATTACTTCATAATATTATTTAAGTTAATAAATAATTAAATTTTTGACTTATCATTCACGGGAATAATTGATTTAATTTAAAACCAACTATAGAAGTTGGAGAATTTGCTTCCTATAAAACAAATCCTCCAACCATATAGTTGTCTATACGTATAAGGTAAAATCTTTTATGGAGGGACCTGGTTTTTAGAGATTCTAAGAATAGGATTTGCAATGTGAAAATGGTATTATTTAATCAAGAATTGAGGAAGAGAACAGTGTTTTATTTTTCTGAGAAAATGGAGAAATGGTTGTTGCAAGAAAAATACAGTCCTAATACGGAGGTCATATCTCTCGAACCAACCGTTGAATCTTTCTAATTTTTTAATATGTTTTTAAGAACCCAATGGCATCACTTATCACTGGAGCTATCGAATAAATATGACGCAGTTCAAAAGTTATAGATCATTGTGCATGGGTCTATCCAGGAGGACAGCAAGAAGGAAGTTGGACAGCCTGAACGTTGATGGAATTGCTCTATTAACACCAGGGGAATTCTCTAGAAGACTCCAGGTAGAGTCTAAAACTAGAAATAATTTTCTTGTGTCTATGTGATTTATTGTAGGAATGTGTTTTCTATTCTTTCTTTTCTATTATTGATCATATTTATAAATAAGTAAGGTAGTTTAAAAACATTTGTAATGGAATTTGGAAATAATTATATGAATCTAATGTGTTGGCTTGATGAGTTTGTTACTATCTGTTATTTGGAGTGATTATGTCTTCTTGTGTGGTTTTTAATTCTATGTGTATTTTATGTTTGAATAGTGGTTAAATTCCTATTTAATTATTTTTTAGTTTTGCAAGGTTGAGGAGGTTATTTTATCACCCTTCCTTTTGATAGCTTATTTCATGAGGTGTTATTTTCTTCTATGTTCTATCTCTGATTTTGTGTATGGGAAAGCTCCATCTCATTATCAAGGTGTCTTTTTATGGCCATATATTGTTCTTATTCATATTTTTCACATTGTTAGGGTTTGGACTCATCCTGGAGGTTTGAGAACACAGGAGAATTTTCTAAACCTAGGGACTAGATATTTTGTAGTGGTTACAAGTCCCTTTTGATGACATGTTTGAGTAGGGAAACAAACTACCCTAGGTGGGTGGCTCACCATAGGCCAGGACCCAAAGTGATTGCTAGGAGATCCTATGAGTGAGTTCTTAATCAAGTGATTTAACTATTAAAATGAACTTGGGTTAAGGGTGATTTTAAAACATAATAAAAGATAAGAAGTGTTAAAGTCTGCATAGACCTATTGGAGTATCGATACCATGGGTAACTGCCAGGGTAGATCTTAAACTTTGAGAGGGGACCAGTGTTACATGGTTGTCAGGGAGGATCCCAATACACAGGCTATGTGATGACACTCACCTAGTGGGTAATCTGGAGCCCTCACTTGTATTTTGTGATGTTTGGATACTTGTTTGTATTTTGTGTTTCTTGTTTGTTTTTTTTGGATGGTTCTTTTGGGAAAGGTGTACTGTTGGCCTTAGATTTCCTTAGAGCTTGTGTGGACCTTGGTTCTATCTCCTAGAATGGGGGAGTGGAACTCCATATCTCTACATGGTTGGGTGGTTAATATTATCGAGGTATTGTTCATGGTTTCTTGGATGACTTTACCTTTGGATTCATGCTTGGAAGTTGTCAAGGATTCTACTTATACATCATGTACTTCAATGAATTGTAATTCTTATGTATTTATTTATTGAAAGCCCTTTTTGGGTAGTGTAATGAAATGTAAATGAAGGGAGAATCAATGTAATGGGAATGGGTATTTCTAGGTGAAATAAAGGAAAATTTATGCTCTTACTTGTTTATGTTACCAATATTAAAATAATGTGGAATTTGTCATTTGTCTCCCTCTTATGCTATTTTGTAATAAAGTAAGTGATCTCTTGCATGGAAATTTATTCATATAGTTCTCTCTTTTTTTGCGGATAAGGACCTAGCTTATATTGATATGATAAGTAAGTTCTCTTATATAATAGACTATAAAGGAATATTATGAAATGATTGGTTAATGAATGAACTTTTGTAATATGTCAAAGTGAAATTTTATTTTTAGATAAGAAGGACTATAGGAAAGAATAAATGATAATGGAATAACAATCATGAAATAGATGTATAATTGAGAAATCAGATGCCAAATATTAAGGAAAGTTTATAGAAAGTAGTACAATACATTTTGGTTCAGTGTAACCTGTGATAATAACTCAATAAATCAACTCGCATATTGTTAACTTATGATAAATATTAAGAATGAGTTAGGAACATTTTGGTTTGTGCCTTAAAATATATCTAGGTGGTAGGGTATGTGATAATGAATGACAATCTTTATTCTAATGTCTATATGAAGCTAAATTTATAAGATGATTTACAGATGTTACGAAATTCCATTAGTTAGTTATGAGGAATGGATTTTGTTGGTAAATTAAATGAAGGTGACTAATCACTTAAACATGTTCATGAGACAGTGATCATTTATTATGAAGTTTTATAATTATGTTAGACTTATAATTCATTATGAAACTCTTAAATGTAGTTAGATTAATCAATATTGTTTTAGTAGCTATGTTAGGGAACCTGTGAGGACTAAGAAATCTTCATTTATGTTGTATTCATTTTTTGTGAGCATATGTGTATCAATTGTTATATTACGGTGATTGATCAGGAAAGTATTATCTAGGAAAGTGGCAAAAAGATTGTATAAATTGGATTAGGGTTAGGGTTTTGTATGAAGTGCTCATGTTTTCAGTTTGTTCTTACGGAAGTATTGAGCTGTAAGGGGATTGTGTATTGTGATTAGAGATTGTAATCACTGGATAATAATAATATTGGACTGGTTGTTGGTGGACGTAGCCCGGGGATTGGGTGAACCACATTAAATCTTTGTGTCTTGTATTCTCTTCTATTTTGGTTTATTATTCTCTGATATTGGTTATATTTCTTCATGTAATTGTTATTTCTGTCTTGTTAATCCTAACAAGTGGTATTAGAGCAAGCTTGTTTTTAGTTATCCTCTGCAGGAAGATCTCATGGTTTAGTGGGAGTCTCCCGGTTGAGTGGAATTAATGGAAGATGAGGGTAAGTTGAAGGTTGAGAAGTTTAATGGGAAAAAAATTTAGTTATAGAAAATGCAGATGGAGGACTATTTCTATCAGAAGTATTTATGGTGACTATTGGAAGGAGTGAGAAAGAAAGTGTTAGCTATGTCTCAGGAGGATTGGGATATTCTAGATAGAAAGGCATTGGGTAGCATTCACTTATGCCTGGCACAATTGGTGGTGTTTAATATTACCAAAGCAAAGACAACTAAATATTTGATGGAAACCCTAGCAAATTTCTATGAAAATCCTTCCGCTTTGAATAAGGTATTTCTTATGAAGCATTTATTTAATATGAATATGGTAGAAGGTGAGTCAGTGGCTGATCATTTAAATGAGTTTAATATTGTTAATAGTCAATTATCCTCTGTGAACATAAATTTTGATGAAGAAATTAGGGCTCTTTTAATTCTATGTTCTTTGCCAAAAAGCTATCTAGCGGCTTGATAATGGATGTTAGTAACTTTGTTTCTAATTTGAACACCCTAAAATTTGATGATGTTGTTGGTGTTATTCTGAGTGAGGAAATTTGTCAAAAAAATTGAGGTGGATCTACATCAGGTAGTGTTTTGAATGCAGAAAGAAGAGGCAGAACAAGAGATGGAGGGAAAAACTCTGGAAATCATGGGAAATCACAAGGAAAGTCAAGAGAAAAGAGGTCTCAATCAAGAGGACCTAGCGACTGTTGGTACTGTGGAAAACCAGGTCATAAGAAGAAATATTGCTAGTCTTGGAAGAAAAAAGAAGGAGACAAACAAGAAGGCAATAAGGAGGTAAATGTGGTAAGTAATAAATTTGAAGATGATGTTTTGATTCTTTCCCTTCAGAATGTTGATTATTCATGGGTTATAGATTTAGGGGCTTCTTTTCATGCTACACCCCATAGGAGTTATTTTATTGATTATGTCCAAGGTGATTATGGGAAAGTTTATTTGGGAGATAATGAAACCTGTCAAATTGTTGGGAAGGGAAGAATTAAGATTAAGTGGCATAATGGGAATCATTGGCTACTACAAGAGGTAATAAATGTTCCAAGGCTGAGTAGAAATTTAATTTTAGTAGGGCAACTAGGTGACGAGGGTTGCATAGTTACTTTTAATGATAAAAATTGGAAGGTTTCAAAAGGTTCCTTAGTAGTAGAAAAAGTTGTGAAAGTAGGCACCTTATATCTTTGTACAGGTAATGTTGTTCCTTCTACTTTAATTGTTATAGATAAAATTGAATGTTCAGGAACAGATGTTGAAGTTAAGCAGGTAGAAAATGAAATAGTCATTATGGATACCAAAATAGCACTATGGCACAACAGACTTGGGCACATGAGTGATAAAGGTATGAAAATACTTCACTCAAAGAAAGTTTTACCAGGTATGAAATGTGTAAATCTAAATTTTTGTGAAAGTTGTGTGCATGGAAAACAAAAGAGAGTTAGTTTCTTGAAGGGTGGGTATGTGTGTGTGTGATTACACCTTCATGAAATTAGGATTAGTAACAACAACTCTATGGAAAGAAAATGCTATTTAATCTAAGAATTGAATTTAAACACATGACATCTCATGGTTCTCTATCTAAGCTTTGTTAAGAGAGCTCTCAGCCTTAATCTCTCTCAAGGACAATCCTAGAATGAGAATAAAATGATAAACATGCTCTAATCTAGCTCAAATGCTCAAAGATATGTGTGCTTGCTATTAAAATGTTCATGGTTCATGCTATGAAATCAACAAATGCTTCTAAAATGATGCTCTAAATACTATGCAAATACTGAAATACTATCAAATGCTCTCAAATTCTCTCCAAATGCCTATAATAAGAATGCTTTTCTCTTGAATTTCTTGGGTCCCAAACACAATGAAAAATGGCTTGTATTTATAGAAATTTCCCAAGGGTAGGGGTAGAGTAAGTTGATCATGATCAAACCTTGGTTGAGTAAAAACTCTTTGAGGTGCTTTCAAATGGAGGGAAAAGTAAGTGGTTGTCCTCAAAGAAATTAGGAATTATATAATTCAATCATTTAATTCATTTATCCATGTAAGGGTGAATGGGTTGGATTTGATTTTTTTGATTTAAACTATACAATTAATTGATTAAAATCAATTGTATAATTTGATTAATCCCTTTTAGGCTTGAATTTAATTATTTGATTTCATGATTATTTAATCCTTTGATTTAATTTGATTTTTTGTCCACTTTGCTTGATAAATGTCTATTTGATTTTATTTTGATCCATTTTAATGCATTGAGATGAAATGTGAGGCAATTGGCTAAGATTTACAATTTTGAAATGTGCAAAGTGCATTGATTCAAAGAAAACTTGATGTCATGATCATTGATTTAATACTAATGAGCTGATTGATTGATGCAAAACCTGATATGAAACACTGATATGAAACCCTGATATGATACCCTGATTCGAAACTCTGATTTGAAACTTTGATGCGAAATCTTGATATGAAACTCTAATTTGAAACTTGATTCGATGCCCCACTGATAAAGTTTGAATTTTTAATGCCCTAGATTTGATATAAGATATGATGCAGAATCCCCGTTGGATCATATGATGATGCCCCCTCAGAAATGAAAGCATATTGATCTCAGATGTGAAAAATTTGATGAACACTGCTGATAGAATAGATCCAAGATGATTGCATTTCTGATAAATAATGATGCTGAAAAGATGTTGAACAAATACCCCAGTGTGTAGAATATGTAGATTTGGTTTGACTGGGTCAAAAATCTCACAAAATTATGGTAAAATAGCTTAAATAGGTTGAAAACCCCAAATTTACTATTCATTTTCACTTTTCACTATTGATATTTTTCTCTAATCCTTTGACGATTGATAGCAATGGTGGTCCCTATTCGAGAGCATCAGTTCAAGCGAGCACATCGATATTAGAGACCTCTTGACTACAGGCCTCCGATGAGTGGTTCAAACCTTCCTAGTGCATTTATTGCTCTTTAAATAGCATTTATTACATGATTTTAATGCTTTCTAGATAGAAAATGGCGAAATGCCATGTAAGATAGGTAAAAAGCTTCCTAGGCTAGGGAAAAGCCACCTCCGTGTGTTTAAGAGCCGCGTAGGAGCAATCCACATCCGCCTAAGAATTAGGGAAAAAATGCAACCCAATTAGCTTAAAAATTGCCTAGAAAACCCTATATTTTAAAGGCCACCTAGGAAACTTAAAAAGCCGCGTAGGACTTTAAAAGGTCATCTGTTAAGCAAAGCACCGCCTCTGATGATTAAAGTGCTGCGTGTAAGGTTTTTAATGCCGTGGGGCTTAAAAATCCGTGTACACTTATTAAAGTGTCACCTACCATAAAGTTTGAAAACTTGAGATAGAATAGATGAAATGTCTTTGATCGATCATCCGAATAACTCAATTGAATTCCAAGCTAGAAAATTTACGTCCATAATATCACTTAGTGTTTAGGATATTAGAAAAGTCATATTGATGAATGTTTGATATGCCAATCAGATTGATTAAAATTATTACAAATTGTCTATATGTCTCAATATCAAGAGGTTAGGAATAATAGGTTGATGCGCTCAAAATAGAGCAAGGATAGATTTAATGTGTTTGATTGACTTAGAATGATCCACCAATAGAAAGACTAATATGATTCACTTCATTTCAAAATGTAGGAACATTACCGTAAGTTGCAGATACGGGGTGTTGCATCTTGGATTTTTTATTTAGTTGATGAGCTCACACCTCCTGAGCGACAGACTATCGAGACATGTGGTCTTAGTTTCCTTCTTGATCCCCCTCAGTTTTAGCTGAACCAAGGTCTTTTGACAACTATGGCAGAGTGATGGCACTCTGACCATAACACGTTCCATCTACCCTTTGGCAAGATGAATATCACGCCCGAGGATGTGTACAGATTACTGAGGATCCCGACTCATGGAGAGCAGGTATATTATGATTCAGTTTATGATAGCATTGTATGTAGATGGGTGTTTGGAGACAACACCATTACTGATGATTGTATTACTTGGGCACAGTTTTCTTCATTTCTCACTTTGCCAACATTGTTAGGAGCAGTGATCGGAGGATTACTTCTTCCAGATAGGAGAGGTCATGGATTTGTAGTCGGATGGGGCCAGATACTGGAGGATTTGATTGCACATCCTCAGAGATTTGTCTAGGGTTCTTGCGTATTAGCCCAGTTATATCATGATTTACATGAGGTTGTATATAGGCGCAGTGCATCTCTTTCAGCAGGTGTAGTTTTGTTACAGTTGTGTACTTGGGAGCATATCCCTATCACTAGACCAATCTCAGCACAAGTGCAGTCCTGAGGGTATCTGTATGCATTTTTGTATGATGGCATGGTTGTCCAGCATCGTCTGGGAAAGGTTGAGGTTTGGTGACGCACTACTGATGATATTGATCAAGTCATATGGAGGCCATATCTGCTTTGCAAGAGGTGGCAAGAGGATGATGATGAGTTACCATATATGTTTTCTCCTCGGTGGACGATCAGTCGATCACCACTATGTATCAAGAGATTTTGCTTTGGGAGAGTGCTCCATCAGTATGGCCAGGTTCAAGACATGCCTCAGGGTATGGCACTTTATGCTAGAGTAGAGGCTAAGAGATCTATGTGGGGAGCACAGATTGACTATCATTTGGCTTGTTTATAGATTGATTAGCTAGGATATGTTATGTGGGATATGATGACGCATGTAGCTGATGCAGGAATGTCAGCCGAGTATTGAGAGTGGTTCCTACGACATCACTTTGTTGGATTTACAGATCCAGCAGAGCCTATTCCTGATGTGGATGAGCTTTCTAATGATGATGGAGATGATGCTGATGATGGTGACAATGACAGGAGACCTCAGAGATAGAGAGTTCAGATGGCACCTAGGGCTCCTAGAGCACAGAGAGATGTAGGACCTCAAATGCGGGGTGGTCATGTTAGAGGCTGAGGTGGTGGATTTAGGTAGCCTAGACAGAGATTAGCGTAGGCACAGGTACCTTAGGGAAAGGCTCCTACCATATTTGGTGTAGAGTGGGCTAGGCAGAGACATAGACGAGTCCAGGTGGCTAGACAGGTTCAATTATAGGGACAGATTCCTAAGGTTGATCCACAAAGTAGCACAACACCAGTGATACCACAGGTTCTATTAGCACCCTAAGCACCTTAGGCTCCTCCAGCATCACAAGAACCTCCAGTTCCTCCCATTGTGGATGGCTTAGTTTAGGATGTTTGAGGTTTACAGGCAGGGATGACTGCAGTTACTAGTCGATTAGTTCAAGTCACGACTATGTTGCAGCAGTTTTTGGTAACTTTAGCGCAGTTACCTACCAGTGCTAGTACTAGTCAAGCACCACCTTCTACATAGGATAGATCAGGTGATAGGGATCCCAATGGTGCAGGGGGTTCAGGTACAGGTATTGCTAGAGATGGATCAGGTGCCCCTACTAGGTCATGAGATAGATTGGGATCTGTTATTTTTGGATATTGTATTGATGTATCATATGTATTTTTTATCATGACTTTGATGTATGGATCATATATTAATGTACCTTTGATGTATATATTTGTATTATAGACATGGACATTTATCTATGATGATCTTTGATTCCTCTTTTGATGATGTTGTTATGAGATTTCCTTTATGCATATCTACATGCTTTTATGATGCTTTTATTTCTATTATGCAATGGATGCAATGCCATAGAGTAGGACATAGATAAATGGATGCAAATAATGTTAATGCAACTTAAATTCTATATGCTAATCTGATTTAATCATGATGTATGAATTATGAAATGCAATGATATGGCTGTAATGCATAGTGCAATGATAAATGAATGCAACTATCTCTTTTTTGGTTTTTGATGTATGCAATTAAATTTATGATGCAATTATAAATAATTTGGATTTAATGACTAATGATTAATATTTCTTTTCTTTGTTTTTCACTTGATATGAATATATAATGATTAATGATTAATGCTTATGAATGCAAAAAGAAAAATCTCATATTGATGATTTGAAACCATTAAATTGATGAAGTGTTGTCAACATTATTTCCCCCCTTGAACTTGGAAAAGTGCTAAAAATACAAGCCATTTTAATCTAACTTAAAAATGCAATTAATCTAACATGAAGATACAATACAACTATTTGTCCTTGAGGTTTACGAAAGAAATGCAAACAAAGATATATTTTCATCATTGAGCATTGTGGAACTAGGAGTTGATACAATCCTTACTGGTGCCACTGCAACCATAAGAATATAAATATGACTTTCATCTCATGTGGTAACCCCTTGTGCGAAACCAAGTACAACCCTCACTAGTTGAATGACCAACTATGGGAGTATGAATACCAGTTTGATCAGATTCAATATTGCAAGTGGATGTTAGTATTTAAGATATTGAAAATCTAAAGAGCCAAGGTATCCTTTTGCATGAACAAACAAAGGTTAACCCTCCTTCCTATATGAATGTCCTCGATGGTTCTTTGATGACCATTTTGTTAGACTAATTCACACAAGTTAAAAAGTTTTCCTCAAGACAGTCACACAGAAGCTTAAGAAAACATGATGTCTCCATCATTGAAAATCTAGTCAAAACATCATCGATTAGCTTAAAGGAACATGACTCAAAAAAGGGTCAATGAAAAACTCATCAAAAAATTCCAAGCGTTTGTGAAATGTATCAAGATTTTCAAATAAGAGTTCCAGACAGTCTGATAATTTAGGGTGTGTCAATTTTTTAATCCTGATAAAATAAGTCAATGAAACTCAAGTATCATGTTATGTGATCAAACTATTTAGGGTTGAACAATGATATCTATCAAAGGTTCCAAAAATCTCTCTTCTGAATCTGAAAATCTGCTTCTGATGTGTGATCAAGATGTTGCACTATTGAATTTGTTTGGTACCAAAAACTCCATGATGCGTGCCCCTAAGTGATAAATGTGAAACTTAGGGTGACTAAACCTAAAATGTGACAAAATGAAGCTCTGAGACTTTATTAGGACTATGCACAAATGACGGATGCAATGAGGATATAGACAAATGAGATGATGAAATGCAATATGTACAAATGCAACTAGGAAAGACCTTAAGGGACAAAAGGCGTCTGTTTCTAGGTTTTCACCTCTTGGGATTATTGCTCTTTTTCTCTCTTTTTTGCTTTTTTTTCTACCAAGGTGCCTATTGCTAGGTTTTCGCCAAGGAACTTTTTTTCTCTTTTTTCAATGTTTTTTATTTTTCTCTTTTTGATGTTTTTGGCTTTTAAACTTTCTGATTTTTTTGTATTTTGATATTTTCTCATTTTTTTTGTATTTTTGACTTTTTTCATGTACAAAGGTGATGCTGAATCATTTGATACTCTCAACTTATACTATTCCCTCTGACACTCTTTCCTCTGAATCAGGTGTGAAACCTCTCAAGATGAATTCTATTGATAGGTTCATGCAATTCATCACCATCACAAGCGGCCATTTTGTAGGTCCCCATTCCAAAAGAAGAAACAATAACGAAAGGACCAAGCCAATTGGCTTCCCACTTTCCTTTCTTTTCTCTATCAACCTGATTTTTTGGATTTTCTCTCAATACTAGATCTCCCACTTGAAAGTTTCTTGGTTTAATATGCTTGTTATAGTTCCTTGAAATTTGATTATGATACACTTTCAAATGATCATAGGCTTGAGTTTGATGTTCCTCCAACATTTCCAATTGTTGAAGTTGGGCAACTCTATAATCCTCATCTGTGATTAATCCATGCAATGACACTCTTAGGGATGGTATTTCAACTTCTAAAGGTAGAACATCTTCGGCCCCATAAACCAATGAAAAAGGTGTAGCTCCTTTCGAAGTGCGAATACTAGTCCTATAGGCCCATAATGTTGGATTGATTTGAAGATGCCAATCTCTTCCTGACTTGCCAACTGATCTTTTAAGGATTTTAAGGATGTTCTTTTTGGTAGCCTCTACTTTTCCATTACCTTGGAGATAGTAAATGGATTAAGAGTGATGTGTAATATGGAATGTGTCACAAAGATCATCAACATCTTTGTTCTTAAACTATTTTCCATTATCTGTGATGATGGTGTGAGGAATATCAGATCTGCAAATGATCTGATTTAGAATAAACATGGAAATTTTCTTTCCCATTGCAGTTGTTAAAGGGACAACCTCAACCCATTTAGTGAATTCCTCTATTATCATGAGAATATACTTGTGTCCATTTGAAGAAGGTGGATAAATCATGCCAATCAAATCAAAAATCCATTGATAGAATGGCCATGGTGTGACAAAAGGGTGTAACTCTTGTGCTGGTGCATGGATCATGTCTCCATGGTATTGACATTTTGCACAAACTTTGACAAACTGACAAGCATCTCTTTCTAAGGTTTTCCAAAAGCACCCCATGCGTAGAATTTTATTAGCTAGGTTTAAACCACTTGAATGTGACCCACAAATCCCCTCGTGGACGTATTTTAAAGCTAATTTCAATTCATCTTCCTCTAGACATCTAAGGAGCATTCCATCAAGACCTTTACGATATAATGTGTCAAAAAGGATGGTATAACGAGCCACTTGTCTTATGAAATTTTGCTTTTGAGCACATGTTTGGTCTATAGGAAAGATTTGGTCTTTTAGGTAGGCATAGATGGGTCCATACCATGGTGAGTCATGTCCATTTGAAAGGGAAATAATTTGGGTATCAGGCAAGTCAAATGCTGGTTTAACCAATTCTTCCACCAAAAAATCATACTTTTCATTGTGATCGGGCATTTGAAGTAAAAATGCCAAAGCAGCCATTGCATCCGCTACTCTATTCTTATCTCTTAGAATTTGTTCAAAAGTAATCAAAGCAAATTACTTTTTCCAATCATCCACCAATCTTTTGTAAGGCATCAATTTTTCATCCTTGGTATTATATTCATCATTAACTTGATTGAAGACTAATTGAGAGTCCCCATAGACTTGTAATTCTGTGACATTCCATTCCAAGGCCATATTGATACCTATAACCAAAGCTTCATACTTTTCTATGTTATTGGTGCAAGGAAACAATAACTTGTAAGATTTTGGGATTGTGTAACCTTGTGGTGTAATCAAAATAATGCCTACTCCACTACCATTTTGGGTGTAAGACCCATCAAAGTACAAATTCCATGTCTTAGCTTCCACATTAACAATTTCAGAATCTAGAAACTCCACTTGAATAGGATGTGTAGATTCTTGAGGATATTCAGCCAATTGATTGGCAATAACTTGACCTTTGATTGTTTTCCTGTCAACATATTCAATGTCAAATTCACTAAGCACCATTACCCACTTTGCAATCCTTCCAGTTAAATCTGTTTTGCTAAGTAAGTATTTTAAGGGATCAATTTTGGCTATGAGCTTCACCTTATGCAACAACATATAATGTCTTAACTTTTGAGAGGAAAATACCACTGCTAGGCAAGCCCTTTCAATGAAGCTATAGTTTAATTCATATTTGATCAATGTTCTACTCAAGTAGTAGATATCTCTTTCTTTTCCTTCATCATCCTCTTGTGCCAATAAGACTCCTAAAGATTTTTCCATTGCTGAAATATAGAGTAACAAAGGTTTTCCATGAATTGGTGACATCAAGATAGGTGGATTCATCAAGTATGTTTTCAACAATGTAAAGGCTTTATCACACTCCTCATCCCATGTGAAGATGGAGTCTTTATGTAGTAATCTGGTGAAAGAATAGCATTTTTCCACCAATTGATAAATGAACCTCCTTATGGATTGAAGCCTTCCTTGAAGTGACCTCATTTGACTAATATTCTTTGGAATGTCTGTCCATTATTGCTTGCACTTTTTCAGGATCTACTTCAGTGCCTTTTGCTGAAACAATGTACCTAGGAGTTTTCCAGATTGTACCCCAAAAGCACATTTCTCTGGGTTGAGTCTCACTTTGAATTGTTCTATCCTTGTAAAAATCTTGTCAAGTATGGATAAATGATCTTTTCTTTTATGTGACTTAGCTAGAATTTCATCCACATAATCTTCCATAAAGGTGTGCATCATGTCATGGAAAATGGTAGTCATTGCTCTTTGATAAGTGGCTCTGACATTTTTGAGACCAAAGGGCATTACATTCCAACAAAAAGTACCCCATGGGCATGTAAAGGTTGTCTTCTCTTGATCCTCAAGTCCAATGTGAATTTGATTATACCCACTAAATCCATCCATAAGTGAAAACATAGAATGACCCACAGTGAGATCCATAATAGCATCAATGCTAGGCAATGGAAAGTCATATTTTGGACAAGCAAGATTTAAATATCTGAAATCCGTGCAAAATCTTATGGTTTTATCATGTTTGGTAACCGGTACAATGTTGGAGATCCATTCGGCATATGCAATTACTCTTATAAATCCTTCCTTGAGTAATTTTTCCAATTCTGCTTTGACTAAAAGGGCTACATGTGGATGCATTTTTCTTAACTTCTGCTTGACAGGCTTAACACCGGGTTTCACATTTAAATGATGCATTATGAAACTTGGATCTAATCTGGGCATGTCAATATATGACCATGCAGATTGGATTTGTTTTGAATGAAAGAATTCAATGAATTGTTTTCTCTCCAAGGGACTCAAAGATGTTGCCAAGTGAATGAATTTAGGACCCTCTTATATTCCAATGTTAACCTTTTCTGTGGGTTCAATAAGTATAGGTGATCTTTCATCTTCATGAGCTGGTAAGGCGTCCAAGCTCTCCCCCTTAGGTGCCATAGTTGGGTTTTCACCTTCGGAAACATCCTTTATTTTTACTTTTTTGGGTCTAGCACTGCCACATGGTAGTTTTCACCACTAGACCTCATTTTTTTGTATATTTTCTCTTCATTTTTTGGATTAAGAGGTTGAACACCTGCCCCTATCATCATTTCCAAAGTGAATTCATTGATGGAAGAATTGGGTTCAACCGCATTGAGGTATAAGGCCATTGCATTGTCATTTGGGAAGTAGAGTAAGTCATTTGGCTCGAAAAGATCCCAATCAATAAGTTTAGGGTGCATTAAGGACAAGGATTCATTGGATGGGATTTCATTTGAAGGAGTTAAGGAAATGACTTCATTTGATGGTTCATACATTTTATCATCAAGGTATATGACATGTGCCTCTTCAAGATGGTCCATGGAAGAAGGATCAAAATCCCCTTCATTAGAGTCCTCTAAGATTTCTATGGGAAAGGAAGCATGTGGATTAAACACTAGGTTAGAATCTCCCACCCACGAAGGTACCCAAGGTTCACCTACCCATTGAGTGTAAAGAGGTGCTTGTTCTACATTGACTTGTTGAGGTTCACTTGATGCTTGAGTTGAATTCAAACTTTGAGTCGCATGTTCTTGATTCTCAACTTTAGGAGGAGTTGCATAAGTGTGAATGGTATCAAATTCTATGTCATGACAAGATTCTTCGAACAAGGAATCCCACTCATAATCCCTAGAATAATCTTCACTTTTAGAACCTACCATATGAATATGTGCATGAAAATCATGGATGGGACTTGAACTTTGTCCTTTATGTTGAAAACCTATGTCGGCTTTCTCTTCTTTTTCTCTCCAAACTGGTTCAACAGGTTCTAACAACCCTCTATGTAAAACTCCTAAGGGTTCTCTTCCCTTATACCCCATTTTCTTCATGATACCAAATCCTTTTCCATATTGATCAATTTGGATATTGATATGTTGCACCCTTTCATTGGAATTAGTTGAATTATCTTCCTCTTTATAAAGCCATTGTAATACCTCATTTTCCTCTTTTTCCATTTCTTGCTTACCACATTCTCTCACAAAATGGGAATTGTATTTATGAGATTGATGATCTTTGGATGGCTTCCCATGTGTCCTTGGAGATGTAGGTAAATCAAATAGGGAAACAGAATATTCCCCTACCCCTTTTGAGTGAATTTTGTATTGTTTCTCAAATTGGTTCATCAAGTCACTCATCTTTTCATAATGATCTTTCTTAGTTTGTTCCCTTTCCTCCTTAGTGGGTTTCGAAGTCTCCATTCTCAATGTTGAAGTCTGGACTGAATTATCATTTGAATTTGAACCCTCATAACTCATCTTTTCTTTTCCCTTAGTTGATGTAGTTGAGTTAGTTTGAATAGGGTTAGAAGTCGATGT
>MU226793.1:5558867-5569670 GCA_018584345.1 Thuja plicata
GTGTCTGACAGAGATGTCAAATTCATGGGTCATTTTTGGAAGACCTTATGGAGAAGATTGGGAACTAATTTGTCCCACAGTTCTGCCTACCATCCTCAAACAGATGGTCAGATAGAAGTTATCAACAAAGTGTTGGGAAACTTGCTTAGATGCTTAACCAAGGAGTATGGACAAGCTTGGGAGCAAGTGTTGCCACAGGAAGAATTTGCTTATAATGACAGTGTTAACAGGACTACAGGGAAAATCCCATTTTAGATTGTATATGGGATGCATCCACGGGGAGTTTGTGAACTCAGAGAGTTAAAAGGACAGCAAGTGATAAGTGGACATGCTGATGACTTTGCACAGTCTATGAAGGAGATACATAATCAGGTGAAGAAGAATCTAATTGAGGCAAATGAAAGGTTGAAAGAGAAAGTAGATGAAGGAAGGAGAGAAGTCCAATTTCATTGGAGATTTGGTAATGGTACATCTGAACAAAGCCAGATTACAGAAGGGGATTCCTACTAAGCTGCAAATGAGGAGAATAGGTCCCTGTAAGATATTGGAGAAATATGGGCAGAATGCCTATAAGATTGATTTACCTAACGATTTGGATATATCACCTATTTTTAACATGCAGGATCTTATTCCATACAGAGGACTAGTGATACCTGAGAGTACTCAGCAGATGGAAATAGGAAAAGATGTTCAGGATATACGGACGAAAGCTAAGTTAAAGTTGCAAGAAGAGAAAATCCTGGATTCATGAGTTCAGAAAACAACTCGATGAAGGGTATACAGAGAATACCTTGTCAAATGGTTAGGGTTACCAGAAGCAGAAGCGACATGGATCGACGAAGAAGACTGCAGAAAGTAAGGAATTAGTTTGGCATTGCTGCCGACTAATTCAAACTAAATTCTTCCTTCATAGAGGGGGAGTATGGTGTAGAGCACCCTAGGGTTTTCTCTCTGAAGCCCTAGCTATTTAGCAATGGTGGTCTGGGAGAAGATCACAGTTAGCAGTCTGTCTTTTTCCTAAACCTTAACAGTTCTTAACTCCTAGCGAAAGAGCAGATCAGTCGCGCAGTCGGCAGATGATAAGCGTTTAACGTGAAGCAGTCTGTGATTACACGACAAAGGTGGGTCGCCAAGTCAGGAGATGATCGGCGGTTAGCATCAAACAGTCTGCAATGATATGACAAAATCTTATCGCAAAGTCGGCAGATGCAAGACGGTTAACATGAAACAGTTAGCGATTAAGCGACAATGGTGATCACGAAGTTGGCAGATGCAAGGCGGTTAACTTGAAACAGCTCGCGATGAAGTGACAGTAGTGATCATGAAGTCGATAGATGCTCAGCGGTTAGAAGGAAATGGTTTGCGATGACGCGACAAGGCTTGTCACACAGTCGGTAAAGATCAGCGGTTAAGTTACTAAGTGCTGCGATAACGCGACGATAGTGAGTAGCAAGGTCACGGGATCACAGGTGGTTAAGTCACTTAGTGTGGTGATGACATGACAAGGTGTGTAGCAAGGTCGCAAGATCACAGGTGGTTAAGTCAAAAAGTGTTGCGACAATGAGATGACTGTGAGTCGCGTGATCGCAGGATAACAAGCAGTGAATTTTATCAGTACTGCGATATCGCGACTAAAGGAAGATTTGACTTGTCAACATTGGAAGAAAATGCCAAGATAAAAAGAGAACACCACGGAGGAAAACGTTGTCCATGTCGACAGCCATGCTGAGAATGATGACAGTTGCAGGAAGAAGATGAAGAGTCGAGGTAGTTAGAATCTTCAGACGGTAGGTAACCTAGAAATGGTTACAAACCAAGAATAGTCTGGGATATAAAATGAAGGAAAGAACCAGGTTGGAGAGGTTGGAGAAGTTAGAGACTGAGTAGACTAGTGAAGAAGCTTTCAGTTCACTTTGTAATTTTCAGTCTTTCAATAAAGAATAGTTCTTGTGTGTTCTATGTGTTCTTTTGCATTTTGTGCAGACTTCTGTAGAGTAGGATTTTGAATTCAGTTAAGCCCCGTGGATGCTTTTTGACTCTGATAATCCATTCTATGGAGTGTGACTATCAAGAATCATCCCTCATGTATTTTATTTCTGTTTTTGTGTTTGGGATTGAGAAGAGACCAGTTAGAATTGTAGACAAGTCCTAGGCGAGCTTAATGGTCCGGCTAGAGAACTTGTAAGGGAGAGAGATAGAAGGAGAAGGTGCATGACTAACTGTATTTAGTCATGAAGAGCAAGATAAGGTGAAGAGTGAGACATTTTGGTGGGTAGGAAACCTAAGAGAGAGGGAGTATAGAAATCCTTCTAGTTAGGGTCTGGGAGTAACCCTAAGAGACTCAAGTGTGAGTCTAGAGGATCCCGAAGTGAATAAGGATCCAAGGTGAGATTCCTAAGAAAGAGTAGGAGTCTAGGAGCAAGGTGACCTCCCCATCATATATGAGTCTCCCTAGAATTGATTATTGGAATGTAGTCAAATAGATTCTCATATATTTGAGAGGTACATCCAGTAAGTGTTTGCACTTTGG
The DNA here is from genome assembly GCA_018584345.1 of Thuja plicata. NCBI lineage: Eukaryota > Viridiplantae > Streptophyta > Pinopsida > Cupressales > Cupressaceae > Thuja > Thuja plicata. The sequence goes on from MU226793.1 coordinate 5,561,398, forward strand.
GGGCTCTACTACTATTGTTCATGGATATGTTGACTCAGATTTGGAAGGAGATATAGATACCAGGTGGAGTATTATAGGTTATGTATTTACTATTGGTGGGACAACAGTGAGTTGGATTTCTCAGTTACAAAAGGTGAATGCTTTATCCACTACAGAGGCATAGTATGTTGTTTCTATAGAGGTAGCCAAGGAGATTATATGGCTTCAATTCTTCATGAAAGAATTGGGACATCCATAGGTGGATAACTATTTGTATTCGGATAGTCTAAGTGTCATTCATCTTGCAAAGAATTCTTCTTTTCACTCAAAGATAAATCACATATAGTTGCGGTGTCATTTCATTCAGTCAGTTTTGGATGATGGGCAGTTAAAGCTGGAAAAGATACATACATATGATAATCTAGTAGATATGTTTACAAAGTTTGTGATGAGGGAGAAGCTAAATTCTTGTTCAGCTTCGATTGGTCTTCTAAATTGAATAGACTAATATAACAACATATTCCAGGAAGGTTGGATCCAGTGGGAGGCTTATTTCGGCTAATTTTTGGGCTGACATGTTCTAACCCTAAAGTGGAAAAAAGAATTGTATAAATTATCTTAGGGTTAGGGTTTCGTATGAAGCATGTTTTTAGTTTGTTCTTATAGTGGTATTGAGATGTAAGGGGATTACGTATTGTGATCAGAAATTTAATCACTAGATAATAATAATATTGGACTGGCTATTGGTGGACGTAGCCTAGGGATTGGGTGAACCACGTTAATTCTTTGTGTCTTGTGTTCTCTTTTGTTTTGTTTTATTATTCTATGATATTGGTTATATTTCTACATTTAATTGTTATTTTTGTCATGTTAATCCTAACATCAATTCTTTTGATAATGTGCATTGTAATAGTTTTTAAAAAAATTGACTTCATCTTTAGAGATTAGATGGTCATCCCTCCTGGGTTCCCTGGTGGGGCGTTACATCTAGTATTAGAGCCCTAGGTTTCCACACTAGGAACTATAGGACTCATAACTCACTTATGTTTACCCTTTAAGCTCTTGTATTTTATTTCTTACTGATGTTAGCATCATTCTTGCAAAATTGAATTTTAGTTTTGTAAATTGCATCTTTCGATGTATTTATTAAAAATTATTTTGGAAAACTACTTAGATAGTACTAATATTGAATTATCTTAGAAATTTACTTACATTTTGAAGATTTTGTTTTTTGGGTTAGTAATGTGTTCAAATAAATGTTCGACTTAGATGAAAATTACTCATTAGGGAGTCTACACATTTTCAATTATATTCTTTAAAACCTAAAGTGTTTGGAAGGAAATGTTTATTCTGATCGTTTGTATATGTCAATGCATCTCGTAAATGTTGTTACATGTCTTTTGAGTTGTTAAATTGATTATTTTGAGAAATTTTAAATACTATACATAGTGTTTTCCTTGGATTATTCCCCATTTTGTTATTCCCTGTATAAATTATACTATTTTTAGTTCATAGAGGTGATCTTTAAAGTAATTATCAACAATATGCCTACTAATTGCGAAAGAGACAAGAGTTCATTTGGATTGAAGAATTGATTTATTTACATGAATTAAGAAGTGAATAAGGTAGCACTCAAAATAGTAATATTTTATATCCAGATTAAAAAGTGTATTGTATAGGTTTGTATGCATCTAAACATTGAAAGTTTGGTGTCATGTTGACATCAAAGTTTTGATGCTTGTTGTCTCTTACTTTCTATTACTTATTATACTTCAACGAATAGTAGAAGGAGAAACTTATAATGTACACATCTATAAATATGTTTGTAGTGTTGTGATGATCTTAGAAAAATCAAGTAATCAATAATATTGTTTTTTTATATAGAAAACCTCTCTCTCTTCTCTACCTATCATGAAGTAAGGAATTGAAAGGAAAGAACAAATATATTTCTCTCTTTGTTTCCCTTTTTCATAATAATTTTTGAAGGACTAAAATTTTATTAGGAAAAACAATATGAAAATTATACCTTCAGTAAGATTCATATGTGCCTAATTAGAAAACACTTGGGTAAAGTACCTATGTCCCCAAGGTTTTACCATTTACGTTTGGGTTAAAAGAAGAAATATGTTATTCTTGTTTTGAAAAGTTATATCATTTCTGCATTCCATGTTAATAGGTATAAAATTAATCAAGAAAGACGAAGGTAAAAATATACTAACATCCAAGTATTTTCTCTTGGAGTTGGTATTTGATTCTCTATCTTAAAGTTTGAAGTAAAATTTGCACTTTAAATGTGTATTTTCTATATGCCTAGTGAATAGATGAAACCATCAATAAGAATTATAAAAATGAATTTAACTTAGGTGTGCATGATAATCATCATTTCTTGTTAGTAATAACTGAGAGGGGGGGTGAATCAATGACCTCAAAAATTTATCCTTCAAACTTAACCACCAATCGATAAATCTCAGATTATTATGTCCCTACAAGATGCATGCCATGAAATACTAATAATAATTAACTATCTGTCATTTTCTCTGTCAATCCTTATTCTTTCTTGATTATCGATAAGCAGTATAACTATTTACCGAAACTCAGTAAATAAGTAGAGTATACCGATCAATCTAGAGTTAGCTATGTAAGATACAAAATAGTAAAGAAATGAATCATACACATATAACACATGAATTTTAACATGGAAACCCTATTAAAGGAAAAACCACTGGGATCGGTACCCCAAATTTTTACTCTTCTGAAGTGAGCCCTATTAGGAGCCAACCCTGTTAAAGGTTACAAACACACTGTTAAATGCGACCTTGTTAGAGGATTTTATACATAGAGGTTGTCACTTAGTATCGGGCATCTTTTTCTACCATCCTTGAATCAACCTCCTTCTTACACTATCAATAGGTATTAGGCAAGTCCAATGCTACTTTCATGAATCAACCTTTTTGCCACTCCTTGAGATGTACCTCAATATATAGAAGATTGTGAAGTCCTGCTCGGTTAAGAGACTTGATGCTTCAATGGTTAAACTGAAACACTATGACCTGTTCATATTGCAACTTGAACTACATATTTTCATATCTATTTAAGTAAATTACCTCTCTGACCAATGTATCAATTCAATCCTTTTGCTCCACACTTTCTACTCTATGATGTTGTGCTCACTGTTCATCGGTGTCTGCAGAATTCATTAGCTCTCCTTCATCTTGTTTGATCAGCACATCATGAAGTTTTTCTTCATCATTTTCTCTTTAGCATCCTCTTTCTATTCACTCCCCTTAATCCCATTCTTTTGGAAATGATTTAAGCTTGTCTCTTATATAGACATGATATTCATTGACTCTTGATTCTTGATTCTTGATTCTTGGCATGAAAAAAAATCTAGCCAATTTGATTTAAAGCATCACTCCTGATTTATCTCATAGTTATCTTCTTGCCAACTGTAAAAATATTCTTTAAATCGATCACTTAACTCTGGTCAAATAAAACAAAGAAAAAAACCAGTTAAGTCTATCTTTAGCTCTTTCCAGCTAGATATTTTGTCATTTTTTGAACTCTCTATTCTGTCGATCAACTCTACAGTTATTCATCGGTGACAACTGAAAGTTCCATCAGTGTCACTCTAGTTAGCTTCAAGATATTTGTCTGTTAGGCATCATTGGATTTTTACTCGTCGGGAAACTCTATTTTCAGCTCATCAGGCATCCTGTGGTTTTGCTTCATCGTGCAACACTGTCTTCTGCTCGTCAGGTATCACTGTGACTTTTCTTTTTTTCTTTTACCAATGGTGTGCACTCTGTCGGTGTTGTCTATCACTTGGTGAATACTTGACATTTATGCATTTCTGAAAGCTTAACCTTTGTTCCATTAATGATTTGAAGTCTTTGGCATTATATACATGACCGTACAGATGATATCAAGTTGACATCAATGAAAATACAAACCATTAACTGATTTAATGACTTGCATTATCTTCAACTTAACATTATCAAACATTTAATCAGTTATATGTCATCATAATTAAATTAAATTATATCAAATTTATTAATATTTTATTAAATGTCAATTAAGATGCCTACTATATAGGAAGGCTTAGTATAGAAAAATGGTTAACTATTTAATAGTTTAATCTACTTTCATGAATCAACCTTTTTGCCACTCCTTGAGATGTACCTAAATATATAGAAGATTGTTAAGTCCTTCTCGGTTAAGAGACTTGATGCCTCAATGGTTAAACTGAAACACTATGACCTGTTCATATTGCAACTTGAATTGCAAATTTTTAGATCTATCTAAGTACATTACCTCTTTGACCAATGTATCAATTCAATCCTTGTGGTCCACACTTTCTGCTCTGTGATGTTGTGCTCACTGTTCCTCGGTGTCTACAGAATTCATTATCTTTCCTTTAGCTTGTTTGATTAGCACTGCATGAATTTTTTCTTCATCAGTTTCTCTTTAGCATCCTCTTTCTATTCACTCCCCTTAATCCTATTCGTAAATGAATTAAGCTTGTCTCTTATATAGACATAATATTCATTGTTTCTTGATTCTTGATTCTTGGTATGATAAACAATCCAGCCAATTAGATTTAAAACATAACTCCTAATTTGTCTCGTAGATATCTTATTTCCAACTATACAAATCATCTTTAAATCAGTCACTTATCTCTATTCGAATAAAACAAAGTAGACAACCAGTTAAGTCTATATTTAGCTATGTCAACTAGATATTTTGTCATTTTTTGAACTCTTTGTTCTATCAGTCACCATTGTAGTTAGTCGTCGGTGACAACTGACTGATCCATCAGTAAGACTCTGTCAGGGAAACACTATGCTTTTGATCATTAGGTATCACTATGATTGTTCTTCTTTGCTCTATCCAATGGTGTGCACTTTGTCGGTGTTGTTTGTCACTTAGTGAATAATTGACTTTTATGTATTGCTGAAAGCATAACTTTGGTTCCTTTGGTTCTCTGAAGTCTTTGGCATTATGTACATGACCATATAAATGATATCAAGTTGACATCAATGACAATATAGTTCATTAATTGATTTAATGTCCTGCATTATCTTCAACTTAACATTATCAAACATTCAATCAGTTACATGTCATCAATCTCTCTCTTTGGAATTGATGGAAACATACTATATTATCACACTATACTATTTCTAATACAATATGAAATACAACAGTTGAGATTCATCAAACTACCAATCTTTTTATTTTGTTAACCAATAAATGTATGACCATCGGTAAGCTCTTTTTTAGCTTAGATTTGATTCTTGTAGCTCTTTGTCTTCTGATGTGTTGTGTTCTCTCCTAGTGTCAATTTCTCTCTCTTGATTGTTCTTCTCTTTTGATTTCTTTTTCCCTTGTCAGCAACTCTCCCTTTGTATAATCTTTTCATATAATTTCTCTCTCTAAGGATATAATCTCTCCCTGTTGGAGTAATGTGATAATGGATAATATGATTTTTTTCTAAAGAATTTGATAATATGGATAATCTCTCTCCTTTTGACAACAATGCCAAACAAATATTTTACAAATATCTGACATTAATGTCAAACAATCATTTCTTTCCATCCATAATATATTCCTTTAATTTCCCTTATCTATCAGCAATACAACAATATGCTATGGTGCTCACTGATGATATATACCTATCTATATATAGATGTAGCCTTGAAGTTCATCTCTTTGCTTGCATAAATATTAATGATATTCTGATAATATGTAGGCTGATGCAGCCTTCTAGTCATTTTACTCACTGGTAGACAAGGGTTTGACCCCTAGTCTCTTTCTCAAGTACTCAAATGCATCCTTGGACAGTGGCTTGGTGAAGATATCAGCTAATTGTTCTTTGGATTGCACATACTCAAGTATCACCTCTTTTGCTTGAACTTTTTCTCTCAAATAATGATACTTGATGGCAATGTGTTTAGTCTTAGCATGCATGACTGGATTCTTGGAAAAAATTTTGCACTGGTGTTATCACAATAGATAATTACTGGTTCTAGGATCTTCATATGCATACCTTCCAGTAACTGTTTGATCCATGTAATATTTGAGCAATTTGCAACAGCGGCAACATACTCTTCTTCTGGAGTAGACTGAGAGATGCATCCTTGCTTTTTGCTAGTCCATGTGACAAGTCTGTCACCCATAAAGAATGCTCCTCCAGTTGTTCTCTTTCGGTCATCAAGATTTCCAGCCCAATTAGCATCGATAAACACCTTAAGTTCAAATTTTCCTTCTCTTCTATACCATAAGCCATATTCCTTGGTATTCTTCAAATATCTTAAAATTCTTTTCACAGCAGCCATATGTGATTCTCTAGGATTAGTAGAAAATCTTGCAACTATTCCTACTGCATGTGCAATATATGGTCTAGTGTGTACAACATACATGATTTTTCCAATCATTGATCTGTACAAATTTTTATTTACCTTTGGTGTCTTTTCCTCCTTTGTCAACTTACATCTAGTAGCCATCAGTGTTCCAACTGATTTGGAATCTTCCATCTTGAATATTTTCAGGACCTCTTTAATGTATTTGGACTATGTAATAAAAATACCTTCACATTGTTGCATGATCTATAGACCAAGAAAGAACTTGATCTCTCCAAACATAGACATCTCAAAATCTTTTCTCATCTCATTAGAAAATTATTTGCATGGCATATCATTTCCTCCAAATATGATGCCATCAACAAATATTTCAGTAATCAAAGTGTTAGCATCAGTATCTTCCTTCAAATAAAGATTATTGTTTTCACTAGTCCTTACAAATCCAATACTTATAATATAGGAATGAATTCATTCATACCAGGCTCTAGGAGCTTGTTTCAATCCATACAAGGCTTTATGAAGTCTAAATACCATGTTTTTCTTGTCTAGATAAACAAACCCTTATGGTTTCTCAATGTATACCTCTTCTTCAAGTATTCCATTTAGGAATGTTGACTTGACATCTATCTGGTATACTTTGAATCCTTTGAATGTAGTATAAGAAAGTAGTATTCTTACACCTTCTAGCCTAGAAATGGGTGCAAAGGTCTCTCCATAGTCAATACATTCCTCTTGTGCATACCCCTTGCATACTAGTCTTGCTTTGTTTCTTGTGACTTCTCCATTCTCATTTAGCTTGTTCCTGAATATCCATTTAGTGTCGATGACATTCTTATCATCTGGTCTTGGTACAAGTGACCATGTCTTATTTTTCTCAATCTTCTCAATCTCATCATTCATAGCACTTATCCATTCTTCATTATCAAGTGCAGCATTGACAGATTTTGATTCAAACTCACAAATTAAACAACTTGAGTTTAGAGAATTACTTCTTGTTCTTGTACCAGCTTTCTTATCTCCTATGATCTAGATCTCTGGATGGTTCCTTCTTACATATCTGGCAAGAACTAGTTTAGCTCTTTGTCTTTCATCTCGATCATCATTTTTTCCTTCATTTTGTTCTTCATCACTCTGTATACTATTTTGATTATTATCCTGACCGTCGGTATTTGTAGCCTGACCGTCGATTACAACATTTTTTTTCTCTAGAATTAAGCATTGTTGGTCAGGAAGAGTGTTAGGTTCTTCACAGTATACAAACTTGTTGTATTCCTCTAGTTCTTTTGTGCTTTCCAGTTCATTCTTTTCTGCAAATTCATCTATCTTCACATTTGCACTTTCAAAAATTTTGTTAGAAGCCTTAATAAGACATTTATAAGCCTTTCTTTAGGTGGAATACCCTAGAAAGATACCTTCATCACTCTTGGTGTCAAGCTTTCCATTTATATCATCCTTTAAGATATAACATTGACTACCAAAAATTTTGAAGTAACTTACATTGGGTGTTTTACCATACCATAGCTCATAGGGTGTCTTCTTTGTGTCTTTCTTCAATGGTACTCTGTTTAATGTGTAGATAGCAGTACTGACAGCTTCCCTCTAGAAGATTTGGGTGATGCCTTTCTCTATCATCAGTGTTCTAGCACAATCAACTATGGATCTGTTCCTTCTCTCAGCAATCCCATTTTGTTGTGGTGTTCTTGGTGTAGAAACCTGTCTTTTTATACCATGCTCATTGCAGAAATCTATGAATTCATCTGATATAAACTCTCCTCCTCTATCTGATCTTAAGCATTTCAAATCCTTACCATTTTGTTTTTCTACCATAGCCTTATACCATTTAAACATCTTGAATGCTTCAGATTTATCTTTTAGAAACATAACTGTCATCGTTCTAGAGTAATCATCAACAAAGAGAATAAAATATCTATCTCCATA
>MU226793.1:5584603-5596989 GCA_018584345.1 Thuja plicata
TATTCTCCAAGGCACTTGGATCTGATACCAATTGTTAGAATAGTCCCAAAGGATAACTGAGAGGGGGGGGGGGTGAATCAGTTATCAGTAACTTTAATTCTTTTTCTTCCTTAAATTCAAAATATGACAAAGTAAATTCTTAATCAGATAACACAGTACACAACACACAATTTGATTACGGGAAAACCAAATGGTAAAAACCCCAGTGGAAATTAGCACCCACAATGAACTATATTTGTTTATAGTAATCCATGTTAGAAGATATTTCAACCCTGTTAGCAGTTGTACTTTACAATGCAATAAGTATAGTGACCTGGTTAAGGGTCGGACCCTGTTAGGAGTCTTTTACAAATAACCATGTTAGGGGTGGTGGACTCACTATCCAAAAGCTCATTGCTTAATGGTGAAGGCTACGACCTTTTGTATAACAGATATGCACTATATCTGATGATGAACTATAGAGTGGACCTGCTATCTTGATCAATTCTAGTGTATTACAATCTTTCACTTCTTCACATAGACTCTTGATGAATGAACCACATCTTATATTCTAGTCTGTACATCTTTTGTCTCTTTTCGTATCATTCACACTTAGTGTATCACAATTGACTTGCTATAAGTATCTTCCTCAAAGTATGAGATCATGGGACCTATAAGACAACTCTTCATAACATCCTTGTCGAATCTACTAAGCATGCAAGCATAATTACAACCGCACAAGTATAAACTGAATAGACGCGACGCTTTACTAAGTCAGCCTCACCATATTAACTCTAACTTTGCAATCTTCTTGAAACACATTTTGTTCCTTTAGCTAACTATCATAAACTCATAACTAATCATGAATACACATGCATATCCTGAAGATAGGTGCAACTCAAGAAACATGTTACATACGTTGTCTCTGAATAGGTACTCTTCCAGAACTATAACTGCCAATAACATAATTACACAACTTGACTGAAACATCATATCTGGATCTGCATGTATGAACATAACATAATAAACATGTCAACAACATGTATCTACCCATGCAATTCTTCATGTCATCATTCTGATAAGTACATACATAATCACTATTGTGTATTATATGTTGTCATCAATGAAAAACATACACTCAATCAATAGAACATAATCAAATCTCCAATAATATCTAGGTTCATATATTGTGTTTGAGCCAAGGTAGAAAGCATTTCTACTCACTAAAGACATAGAATCCAAAAAGAGGATAGAGACTTTGTGGTTAGTAGCAGGATCTTACAAAGGTGTAGGGAACTCTCACAAGCCAACTTGGGTGTAGTGTAGTCACCTAAGGCCTTACAAAAATAGATATACCTATTTAGGGGAGAGCTCTGCATCAATTTCCTAAACCTAGGGACTAGATGTTTTGTAGTGATTACAAGTCCCTTTTGATGGCATGTTTGAGTAGGGAAACAAGGTACTCAAGGTGGGTGGCTCACCATATGTTCCAGGACCCAAAGTGGTTGCTAGGAGATCCTATGGGTGAGTTCTTAATCAATTTATAACCATTAAAATTAACTTGGGTTAAGGGTGAGTTTAAAACATAATAAAAGATAAGAAGTGTTAAAGTCTGCATAGACATGTTGGAGTATCGGTACCATGGGTAACTGCCAAGATGGATCCTTAAAATTTGAGAGGGGACCTGTGTTACATGGTTTCTAGGGAGGATCCCAATACATAGGTTGTGTGATAACACTCACCTAGTGAGTCATCTGGATCCCTCACTCATATTTTGTGATGTTTGGAAACTTGTTTGTATTTTGTGTTTCTTGTTTTTTCTTTTCTTTTGGATGGTTCTTTTGGGAAAGGTGTATTGTTGGCCTTAGATTTCCTTAGAGCTTGTGTGGACCTTGGTTCTATATCCTAGCATGGGGGAGTGGAACTCTATGGTTCCATGTGGTTGGGTGGTTAATCTTATCGAGGTATTGTTCGTGGTTTCTTGGATGACTTTACCTTTAGATTCATGCTTGGAAGCTGTCAAGGATTCTACTTTTGCATCATGTACTTCAATGAATTATAATTTTGATGTATTTATTTATTGAAAGCCCTTATTGGGTAATGTAATTAAATTTAAATGAAGGGAGAATAAATGTAACAGGAATGGGTATTTATAGGTGAAATGAAGGGAAAATATATGCTCTTACTTGTTTATGTTACCAATATTAAAATAATGTGGAATTTTTCATTTGTCTCCCTCTTATGCTATCTTGTAATAAAGTAAGCGATCTCTTGCATGAAAAGTTATTCATATAGTTCTCTCTTGTTTTGTCAATAAGGACCTATCTTATATTGATATGATAAGTAAGTTCTCTTACACAATAGACTATAAAGGAATATTATGAAATGATTGGTTAATGAATGAACTTTTGTTTATGTCAAAGTGAAATGTTTTTATAGAAGTAAATACAGGTTTTGTTTATGTCAAAGTGAAAGGTTATTCTTAGATAATAAGGACTATAGGAAATGATAAATGATAATGAATTACAATCGTGAAATAGCTATATAATTGAGAAATGAGATGCCAAATATTAAGGAAATTTTATAGAAAGTAGTACAATACATTTTGGTTCAGTGTAACATGTGATAGTAACTTAATAAATCGGCTCACATATTGTTAACTTGTGATAAATATTAAGAATGAGTTAGGAACATTTTGGTTGGTACCTTAAAATATACATCTAGGTGGTAGGGTGTGTGATAATTAATGACAATCTTTACCCTAATGTCTATATGAAACTAAATTTATAAGATGGTTTAGAGATGTTACAAAATTCCATTAGTTAGTTATGAGGAATGGATTGTGTTGGTAAATTAAATGAAGGTGACTAATCACTGAAACATGTTCATGTGACAGTGATCATTTATTATGAAGTTTTATAATTATGTTAGACTGTAATTCATTATGAAACTCTTAAATGTAATTAGATTAATCAATATTTTTTGAGTGGTTGTGTTAGGGAACCTGTGAGGACTAGGAAATCTTCATGTATTTTGCATTCATTTTTTGTGAGAATATGTGTATCATTTCTTTTGATAATGTACATTGTAATAGTTTCAAAAAAAATTGACTTCATCTTTAGAGATTAGATGGTCAGTCCTTATCCATAAAACCATATTCCATTTCAGAAGTATGGAAAACATGATAGTGTTAAATAAATAAGAGGACACCTCCTTACTCTACTATAAGGAAATATCAAACATTTTATTTATAAGCTCTTCTCCCTCCAAATTTTCTCATTTCAAATTCATAATGAATTATGAGCTCTTTTCTTACTATTCTAAGCATGTAAATAAGCTAATGCTCAATAAGAATAATTTATGCTTTCTTCCAAAATTCCAAGATCTCGACTATAGAAATCATTGTAGAGTAACCATTGCATCTAAACCCTATGTAATTCTTCAAGATTACAAAATAATATCTCTTATCAGATCAAAATGAAAATATATCTAACTATCTCCCAACAAGTTCTGCTATGCCCATGTTTTAGAATCTTTTACTTTAACTAACAAGGATTTGTAGTCAAATAAATTTCTTGGATATAGCATAATATGTGACACTAATAAATAACAAGTGGTGATTACGAGCTATGGAACTAAAAGAACATAAAGTGTCACTGAGAAGTGGGGAATAGTTTAAAACTGTTGATGACAATTATTCAATTGTGTATTGTCATTGATGTTACACATGTATATGCACTTATGTAGTGATGTTACACAAATTTCTACATCCAAACTGAGCACAGTTAATGCATGCCAAGTGAATCTCAGTGTTCTCCAAGTTCAATCGTGTATTGAAGAAATTTAGTTCTTACTGAGTTCACTCAAGCATTACAGTGTTGGTCGGGCGTTGAAGAATTCCAATGTTGACTGAGTAAAATAGTTAGTGTCAGCCGACTAACATATGATTACATTTTTTGTTTGATTGGGCATATGAGGCTGACAGATTTGAGTTTTATTATTTAGTTGGAACTTTATAGAGACCGACTTGACAAGGTCTATTATATATTTATATAAGGTCAAGTTTGGATCAAAAAGTGGTATGTAATTGAATTAGTGGATGAACATGATATGAAGAGCAGAGGCGAAATCAAATGGGATTCTAATTGAAGACAGATCATCTAGACATAGCTACAATAGAACATTTGATCAGTGAGGATCTAGTTTATAAATAGAGCAAGATCTGAATCTGTAAATATATTTTCATATACAATCAGGTCAATCCATTGTTACTTTCTAACAATTATAGCAGTGATTCAAATCTCTTAACAAAGTAGACTTAACAACTTCTTTTGTAAATCCTCTCACAAGGTGACATTTCTATATTGAAGTGTTTGAAGACCTCTAACAAGGCCACTCCTTATAGGGTGATTAAATCCTCTAACAGGGTCACACCTAACAATGTTTTATTGTAACCTTTAACATGGTTGGCTCCTAACAGAGCTCACTTCAGAAGAGTGAAAATCAGTAACTAGTTGTAATTGGTGGTTTTTCCCATATTAGGTTTCCACATTAAATCTTGGTGTTATATGTGTACATTTCATTTGATTTATGGTTTATGTTACTGCAATTAATTACTATATATAATCATAGTTAATATCATAAGATTTTCTATGTTAACTGAGTGATAGAGAAATATCTATGTTGACCGAGCAACAGTGACTGATTTGTTTAAGACATCTAAGGGACTTGGATTTTTTTTTGTGGTAATTGATTCACCCCTCCCCTCTTAGTTACTCAACTCATTTCCAACAATTGGTATCAGAGAACTAAGTGATTACAAGGAAGGTTTAAAGGCCTAAGCTAAAGATCAAAGATTTCTTACAGAAGGGACATCCCCAAGCTTAACAAAGACAACTTCCAGACATGGTAGGAACTGATGAAGCTACATTTATCTACTTTTGGAGATAGTGGTCTACAATTCTTGGATAAAAAATATGTGGAACCATCAGTACCTTTGATTGTGGAACAAATGATGGACAGGAAGAATAATAATATAATGATGATTGATATAGCTTCTTCACTCAACTACTCATAATTTGATGAAGTCAGGGACAACCCTACTGCCTTTGATATGTAGAAAAAACTACATGATATTCATGGAGGAGATGAAAATGTAAAGAGAGCCAAAGAAGAAAGTCACAGAGGTTAGTTTGATATGATGAAAATGAAAGAAGGAGAAAACATAAGAATATACAGTGACAGAATCAAGAAAAGTGTAAGTTCCATCAGAGCAGCAGGTGGAACAATTGAAGATACTATAGTAGTTAGTAAGGTATTGAGAACTTTACTTCCTATCTATGCGATTAAATTTTTAGCTATTCAAGAGATGAGGTGCAGTAATAATATATCTCTAGATGCATTGAGTGGAAGGCTATCATCATTTGAGCTAGTTAATTTTGACAATTATTCTCCTAACACTAGCAATCTTGAGTTTGCATTCAAAGCTAAACTAAACCTTGGAAAGAAGGATAGATACTCTAAAAATAAATAGATTGACAGTGACACTGATGATGAATCTGATGACAAAGATATGGAAATCATTGAAGCACTACTTGCAAGGAGAGTTGCAAAAGGAAAAGGACAGTACAAAGGAAGAATACCAATGATTTTATTTTCATGTAATTAGGTTGGTCAAATTGTTGCTAAGTTTCCTAACAAAGATGACAAAGATGAGAGGAATTTCAACAAATATAAAGGCAAGAAAGATTTCAATGGCTACAAAAAATACAAGGACAAAGGTAAGAAATCATGTTATATTGCTAAAGATTCTGATAGTGATGAAGATGAAGATGAAATGGTTTACATTGCTATTAAGGATGAGTCGAATAATGAAGATGATGAAAAGACTACACTATTCTCTCATATTAATAAAAATGACACTTGGATAATTGATAGCGGTTGTTCTCACCATGTGACTGGTGATAAAAAAATTTGAAACTCTTGAGCACTATGATGGTGGGAGTGTCAGTTTTGGGAATAATGAACCCTGCTATGTGAAGGGTAAAGGTTGTATTTCTCTAACTGAAGGAATTAAATATGATAATTCTTATTGGGTTGAATGACTAAGGAGAAATATACTAAGTGTGGCACAACTGAATAACATTGGTCTCAAGGTAGAATTCATGAATGGTAAGTTCAAGCTCCTAGATGGTAAAGGAAACCTAGTCGGAACTGGAAAGAAAACAAAAGGTAATCAATTTTATCTTGATCTCAATGAAAGTTCCTGTTTTATTGCACAAGTAGAAGAAAGTTGGTTATGGCATAAAAGGATGTGTCATGTGATCTTTGATAACCTAGTTAACATAAGAAAGAACAGAAGAGTAAGAGGTATTCCTATTTTAAAGAAACCTGAATTAGAAACATGCAAACAATGTCAAATTGGGAAAATGAGAAAATCTAGTTTCAAGAGCAAGAACTATAATACTGAAGAAGTCTTGGAATTGGTACATACTGATCTATGTGGACCAATTGGAACAACAAGTTACACTAGACAAAAGTATTTCATTCTATTTTTTGATGAACTCCAGAATGATGACTGTCATGTTTCTCAGAGAAAAATTAGAAGCTTTTCAGATATTCAAATGGTACCTTGCCAGAGTTGAAAAGGAAACAGGAAAGAAACTGAAGTGCCTAAGATCTGATAGAGGAGGAGAATTTATTACTAATGAATTCAATGAATTTTGCAATGAAATATGAATCAAGAGACAATTATCTTCCCCTGGTAGACCATAGAAAAATGGAATAGCAGAAAGAAGAAATAGATCCATCATGGATTGTGCAAGAACTTTAATGATTGAAAAGAATGTTGCTACCAAATACTGGAAGGAAGCCATCAGCACTGCAATTCACACCTTGAACAAAGTTCAACTAAATAGAGGTACTGAGAAGACACCTTTTGAATTATGGTATGGCTATAAACCTAATTTTTTTTATTTCAAAGTATTTGGATGTTGATGTTACATCTTAAAAGAAGCAAGAAATGGAAAAATTGATGTAAAAGGAGATGAAGGCATATTCCTAGGCTAATCCTGTAAAAGCAAAGCATATAAATTTTTGAATCTTGCTACTCACAAAGTCATAGAAAGTGTACATGTAAGGATTGATGAGTTTGCAGAAAGATGTGAAGAACAAAGCAATAAAGAGCCTGAGGACTACAAAAACTTTGTGTAATATGAACCTGATACTATACCTAAGACACAAGCAATGGTTATTGGATAGAAATCATGTCAACCATTGAATTCATCAATACAAAATGTGTTACAAACTATGCAACCAGAGTTATTAACAAAGCAAACCGAATCACAAACAGAGGGAACCAAGTCTTAGATAGAGGGACCCGAGTCACAGACAATGACACCTGAGTCTCAGATAGTGGAACCCGAGCATCAGACATAAGAAGTTGACAGAATATTTGAGCATGGTGAACATAGTGGTGCAAGCCCAGAATCAAGAAGGAAGGATCATGTACTTGCCAAATATGTCAGAAGGCATCATGCACCTAAGAAAATAATTGGAGATCAGACAGAAGGTATAATGACAAGGAGAAAAATTAAAGGTACATGTTTTCTTAGTTAAATTGAACCTAGATCTATCAATGATGCATTGAATGATGAAAGTTGGATGGAAGTAATGAATGAAGAAATTGAGCAAATAGAAAAGAATAAGACCTGGACTCTTGTACCTAGACCAAAAGACAAGAATATAGATTAGTTGAAAGCATTATATTTTTCCATTAGTATACTTAGAGAAAAACATGATCTACACCATCAGTTTACTCTACACCGACAGATAGGGAACAACACTATTCGATACCAATGTTAACCAACAAACACTATTAAGTGTTACCCGATGAAAAAAAGGCAAACGATACCCAAAAAGTAACAACAGTGCTACCCGAGAGTACAGCAAAGAAAGGAACCCAACATATACCAGGAACCCAATGAACAGTTCAGTCAAGGAATGCCGAAAGACTGCAAGTTCAAACCGACAACCAAGAGTCGACAGTCAGTTACATCCCGCAAAAAGTGGTTCTGACTTTCCACATCACATAAATCACTGAAGTTGTATTTATAACTTCTTGATTTAATTTTGAATCCATTATGTGCAGAGGAAGAAATGTAATTGTTATTGTTTTAATTAGTTTTACTACTTTAAAACATGCAAACTAAAGATCAAGGTCAAGTTGTAAACCTTGGATCTGAGAGTTAACATTGTAAATCATGAATTCCAAGATAGGTCAAAAATGTGTATTAATAGGTGCTCAATCCATTGAGAATTGTTGTTGTTCAATAAAGATAGTAGCCACAAAGAGAAACTAAAGACCAAACAGAGAATTCATGCACAAGAACACAAACAGAATCAAATTAGTTTTCAAGAACAGAACAAAGGCTACCGACAAGCAGAGAAAAGGTATTCATCAATCACTTAAGGTGATATTATTATTGTAAAGGCTTTAATGGATCTGTAAATCAGAAATGGTATATTTCATACACTCAAGTCAACATTTGTACTCATTCTAACAAGTGAAGTACACTAATGAAATCCTTTCAAGAAAGGTGGGCTTAACCGTCCTATTGTAAATCTCATTACTAAGTGCACACTTAAATTAGTGTTGCTAAAGCTCTTAACAAAGTAGATCTTAATAGGTCTCCACCTTAATACTCTTAACAGGGTAGATCATCAGAAGTGATCAAATTGTAAGCCTTAACCGGCTCCCTTCCATTCTACAAATAGTGAAGTTTTGTGGGTGTCATCCCCACCGCAGTTTTTACTTCCTAACAGGAGTTTTTTGTGATACCATATATTTTGTTATGTGTTTGTCAATTTCATGAATGTTTCTATGAATGATTGAAAAATATTAAAGATTGTGAACAAACATTAGATGCATAAGAAAGAACAACAATAATGGTTGGTAGATCATAATTTAATGATTACTAATGATAAATTGTGTAAGGGAATAAAAGTTTTAGAGGTACTGATTCACCCCTCCCCTCTCAGTACTACTTCCCATTAATTCCAAAAATTGGTATCAGAGCTAAGTATCTTCTTAAAAAGCTTAAAGGCTTAAGAGAAAAGATCATACAATGGAGAATTACAAACTTGATAAGAATATTTAGAATAAAAAGCTTGAGATACAGATGTTCTATGAACAATATAAAGAAGAAAGAATCAAGATGAGAGAGTTGTTGGATGAAAGAAAAGGTATGGCTACCAGGAAAAATGAAATAGACTATCAAGAAGAAGAGATTCCAGACTTCTTTAAATCTTTAGGATCAAATGCAAGTAATGTATCAGATACATCAAAAGAAAACATCACAAATCTAAAGGAGATCAACCTACATCTGATAGAGAAAATAAAGATGCTACAAATCGGTCAAGAGACCCAGATGGTAAGAATGATTGATGTGATGAGTTCTGCTAGACAAGCTGAAACAGAAAGAAAACTTTCTATTGATGATAGAAGGAAGATTTTAGAGAAACTACAGGAAAATAAAATGGAAATTCAAAGACATGCTGAGCATCACCGTGATCTCACAAATTAGATTATCCTTTTGAGTCAAGAAACAAATATAATAAATGTGGAACTCATTGAGAGAATACAAATTATCGGTGAACTAAGAGAAAAAAATGAAAAGCTAAAGCATGAGGTTAGAATTCAACAATAGCACAATGAGATTATCAAAAAGGCTAAAGAAAGCAATAAAAGAATGGATGACTTTCTTGAGGGACAACAAAGAGTCATCAACAACAGCGGTATAGGCTTTACCAAAAATGGAGAATCATCAAATCCAAAGAATTTCTACAAAAATCCAATACCAAGGAAGCAAACATGCAAGCACTATGGAAATCAAGGGCAAAAATAGAATACATGCAGAGGTAAAATGAAAGGTACTCCTAAATCTACATCTACATCTTCATTCATAGGATTCTATTATAAATGTAACAAGAAAGGACATAAGGCTTATGAATGCAAGAGCAAGATAGAAAATCCAAATAAGGAAACCTACATGGACAACTACTGTCCTACATGCAAGATGAATGGGCACACATCTAAAGAATGCTGGAAAAAGAAAAGGCAAGCATGGAAGCCAAAAGGTAAATAACTTCCTTATCAACCAAAAAGAATTGGTAATCAATATGTATGGGATTACAACACTTGGACAAACTGTACAGCATGTTGTAGATATGGTCACATCGCTGCAAACTGCATGAGAGCATGGACCAAAAGTTATAGATGTTGGTCAAACCCCAGAATGGCATGCTTACATTGTCATAAAGTTGGTCATCTCAAGAAAGATTGCAAAGATAGATTGACAGAAACAAGCACATATCCCAATGGTAACACCATTGAAGATATCCAAAGGGCAAGAGACAAAATGTCGATAAAAGCTTCAAGAAATGATGAAGCTAGACCAAGAAATGAAAATGGTGACACCCCATCTAATGGATCTAGTGACACCACCAACCCCACTTGAGATGAACAAGTAAGTATGGAACTGCACTATATCAAGTTATATTTTGCATCAGTTCCATTATATAAATTGATAAATAGTCAAAATCTACATAACCCAAAGATGCATATTACTGTACTTGTTACCAATTTAAGTGTGAAACACCATTGGTAAACACTTACCAAAAATCATTGGTGAACACAATAATGAGTTATTCGCACTTACCAGAAATTGTCAGTCAACTAGTAAAAATGGTAAACTGCCAATGTAACCTGATGACCGTCGGTAAGAAAGCAAAGTTCAGAAGTGGTCATGAAAGAACATCGATATCCGTCAGTAAAATCAAAGTGGTCAAAAAACTACCCTAAGCCTCATATCTTCACCGATGATGATTGGAAACATCCTCCTGATGAAACCCGTCTTCACATCCTAACGAGTTATTGAGCATTTAATGCAAAGACTTAGGTCAAAAAGTCTCTAAATAGTCGATGGGACAGCTTCATTTTTCACCCACAATTCAAAGAGAAAGTAGAGCAACATCAAAGAGATTTAAGAGAAGAAAGCAGAAGTGTCTACAGATCGATTCAGCACACATCGTACAGATTCCTCATCACTATTGTGAATTTAAGTAAGTAACAAAGGAACTGAAAGATCTCTGTCATTGTTTTGTTGAGAAAGCCCTAATTTTGAAGAAAACCCTAAATACTTGAGAAACAATGGAAACCACATCAAAAACTGCTAAGTTGAAGAATGAAAAGAAGAATGTGGTGAAACTAATCAAGAATATCACTTGTGTTGAACCAAAGTACAAAATTTATCTAGAGATTGCATCGAAACCTGATGAAAATGGCACATTTTCAAAAAATTTGTCTAGGGTTTTTCTCATAGAAGACGTTAGGTCTTACATTCACTGCAAAATTGCAGAGATAGGTGATCTAGAAATGGATGAAGCTTTTAAGAAGCTATGTGATGCCGAAGGAAAACTGAAAGAAGAACACAAACACTTGGATTTCAAAGGGTAAACCAATGCCCTACATTTCTCGAGGGAATTCAAGACAGAATGGATTAAGTTAGTCTTGAGTAGGATGCATGACAACAAACTATGGCTAGACCAACGCAAGAAAATAACAAAGGATGTTCTTCATATAGTCACTTGTTATCCGATAACTAACAAGCCTAGGGCACACAAACATTCATCCATGAAAGAAGTTACAAAACTCACCAATGCAAAAGGAGACAACAAAGGTCTCAAAGTAAACACAATCACCGACGAAGAGTTAAAATTTGGTGCATGTGTTATTGGTTACAAAAAATTTCAAGCTAGTAGAATGAACAACATTTGTGCAACAGTAGTAAGCACAGCTTACAAGATTGTAACAAAAGGAATTCAGATGGATCTGTGTGAGATCCTACTGAAACAACTTGATGAAAATATGATCAAAATTAGGTCTGCAAAGAGAAACACATGTAACTTTGGATCACTTATCATTTGTATATTTTTCTATTTTCAACAATACTTTCCTTCAGTAGGAAAATTTATATGGGACTCTACCAAACCGGTAACCCAACAGATTAGTGAACTGATTAAGTCACTAGGAAAAAACTTTGAGTCCATCATGTCTGCATACTTCCTTGAGTTCAAGGAAAAGATGATGGAAAGAACTAGGATTCCTAAGCAACTAGTTGAAAAACACAAAGATGAGATATGTTTCATGGAAGACACAGACTTCACACATATCAAACCGGTTGTACCAAGAACAGCTTGGTTATCACCATTAGACTATGAAATCAATATTGATCTAGCTACAAGTGTAATTGAGGCACTGCTCAATGAGCCCATTGATAAGAAACAACCAAGGTTTGGTACATATGAGGAGGCCAAATCTAAGATAAAACATGGCCTAGAAGTCAAGA
>MU226793.1:5641547-5661734 GCA_018584345.1 Thuja plicata
CCCCCAAAACAAATTCTGTCGCCCTCTTAAAAAAAAAGGAACATTCCCACCGCCTCCATGAAAACTTACGTGAGCATTTTCACCTACAAGAAATATATATATATTTTTTTAATATATATATATATATACATACTGTAATGTATGTATGTATATATATTGGAATATATATATATATACAAGATGTAAAAAAGGGTCTCCTCCCTCCCTCCATGGATTTGCAGACCTGCAATAAAAAAAAAGGAGAAGAAAGAGAATAATGAAGAGATAAAAAAAAAAAGGGTTTTAGCCACTTTCTATTTGGACCCTAACCCTAATTTCGAATTAGGTTTAGGGATTCCATATGAGAGGGAAAAGAAAACTTGAACTTTTAAAATATAACCTCTCCCTTTAATTATAGAATATCTTTTAATAAGAAGGATTAATCTCATGTCATTTTGTTGGTATAGGGCTTTTTAATAGATGATTGTAAGGTTAATCTTTTTGTAAAATGAGATGAATTAATATATGTAGTGGATAAATATAAGTATAGCAAGTATAGTAATGTTTGGGTATATAAATTAAATTAATTTATTTCTCCTTAACATTAGGATAATAACTTATAGAGACTTTATTAGTTGACTTGCGACAATTTAAATTATAGAAATTAATTACCAGTATGGTATTGACGTACTCAACAGACGACTCTATAAACATTATTATGTTTCTTTTGAGATTTTTTTTTAATATAAGATTCGTTGAGAATCAAGGATTTAGTAAAATAAATTATTAATTGAACTATTGAAAAACTATAGTTCAACATTAAATTATTTTTAATCTTTTAACTAGTTTTTCTAGCCTTAACATTTAAGTTTTAAGATTCTCTACGAAATCCAATTTAACATAGCCATTAATTAAATGATAACTTAATAATTTTAATAGAGGAATTTATAATGGGGAGAATCTAATTAAAGTTTTTAAATTAAACTTAGGTACTTATAATGTTATTTTTATGTGGCCAGTATACTGGTCATTATAAAAATAATAAATTACGTAAGTGCCTTGCCCTGGGGTGTTTTATAACAAAATATCTTTAAGCTATCAACCTACCTATTTTCCGATCGTCCCTGGAAACTAAGCATAGGGAGTCTTCCTCTCCACATCATCAAACTCTATTAAAATAAAAGGGGATGACACACAAAATCATAGAACCTTACTTTGCATTGTCTTTGAATGTCAGCCTAGATTTAACTCTAGGGAGATATGTAATTAAATAACACCTTGTGTAATTTTAACCTTAGAAGGTGACCTTGGGTTGAGGGAGGTTGACAAATAGTCATGATTCCCCTTAGACCCTCTTGGATTTAATTTTACCTATAAAAAAAAAGTTGCATTTTTGGGCTCGAAATTTTTGGGCATGACAAATATGTTCTGAAGTTTCTTACAACTGGGATGCAAAATACTAGATCATCTATTCTGAAAGATCCAAAATAGTCATACTTGGATATAATGCTAAGTTTTGTATCTAGAAGTGGTAATTTATTTACTTTCTTCCTATATTTATATGTACAAATAATGCTTTATTGGAGGGTAAATTTTAACAATGCAAAATTGTCAACCACCGAGGCCAATTGACTGTATTTCATGGAAGTTTCTCTTATATTTATAATTCAAATTCCATTATTTTTTTGTTAAATAGGATTCTAAAGCATTGAAAGTAGAAATTCGGTGTTTCAACTAGTTGCCTATTTACGTATATTTTGCATTTATTTTAACCTTTCTGATTAATACTGAAATAATTCTTAGCTATAATGCTCAGCATTATATATAGAGAATTTATCCAGAGACTTGTAGTTACAATTGTAGGAGAATGAATTGAGGACAATTTTTTATATGGCCTAAAACTAACAAAACAAAGGTTTTTTATTATGGATTATGGATTGATACTAAGTTAGGGGATTGGGAAGATGACCTATAAGGGTCTATAATAATGTAATAAGGCTATAGAAGCCTCTAAATATTGTTAAGAGCACTAAAAGTGCAAAGTCTTGTAAATTGCCTATATTGGAAATATAAGCCAAATAGGGCTTAATTGGAGTTAGTTGGGGTTAGTAGGGGTTATATGTTAAGTTAGCTTTCTAAGGTTGTCTCTAAACCTTTTATGAGTATTTAGAATGGGCAAAGGGTGTTGTGTTGTCAAGTTGACAACTTTTGTTGTCAACTTGATAACTAATTCTTGTGTTTTGTCACTAACAATCAGACTATTATGTGGCAGTTAGAGTTAGCTGAATGGTTACTCTCGAGTATTTGGAGAGTTAATGTCTCTTAAGATGGAGATCCATAAAGTAGGGAGGTGTTGATCTAAGATGGATCAAGTTTGTAATAGTTTGAAACAATAAAATCAAAATTTCTTTGCAAACTGTGTATTCCACTGGCCTACGGATACAATCAAACAATAGAAAACTATTGTATTTGATTTGAACATTATATTGGCTTAGTTTGGAATGTAGGAACGTCTCTTTGCATTTTTTTTTACTTAGTTATATTATCTTTTCATTGCCTTTTTCACTGAGAACACCAAGGATTTGACTGGTGTAGTGACAGTGACTAGTTACAGGGGTACAGTCAGCGATTGTTAGTTGTAACCCTCAACATGTGAAGGCACTCCCACCCCTGTGTTAACTGTGGTTTGGTGGGAGATGCCTGGAATGTACCTTATGCAGTTCAGATAGATCTTGGATTGAAGGTGAGTTCAGTGGTTGTTGATTGCAAGGTGATTTTATAGCAGGTACAATGGTCATCATGAAGAACAATGTGGATGCAAAGTGCATTCAGAGATCATCCATATTCAGGACACAATGAAAATGCAGGGGTAAGGTATGCAAGTTTGTTTCTTCTAGTGGTTCTATTACTAATATTTTCTCAGATGAAATGCTTGACAAGTTGAATATAGAGAAGATAGCATATAGTACACCTTATAGAATGTATGGAATGAATAATGATTAGTGGATTGATGTCAAAGAACAAGCATATATTTCTTTCAGTATTGGTTCTTATGTTGATACTATTCTATGTGATGTTATGCCCTTGAGTGATTGTCATCTAATCTTGGGTAGAGTATGGCAAGTTGATACTAAGGCCTTGTATGATGGCAGAGAGAATACTAATGTTATTAACAAGAATGGAAAAGAATTTGTATTGAGTTCACTACAGGATGATAAGATGGCATGGGGAATGTCAAAGACATGGTTAATGGGAAAAAGATAGTTCCTAAGGTGTAAGGAACATGAATGCAAAGAGAAAATGTTGAGGAGGAATGATGGTTCTTTGGAGCAAGCAGCCATAAAGAAGGCAGATTCAAAGGTTGAAGATAAGGTATGTGGTCCATCTGAAGGACAAGAGGAAAGGTTGCAATAGATAGGTTGCAAGGGGAAGAATGAATCACATGATAGAGAGGTTCAAGGATGTAGGACAGAGCTAAAGAATGAGTTTTCTGATGAAGACAAAGATGAAGCAAATCTTGAAGAAGGAATTATACTAGTTGGTACCATTTTGTGTCCATTGAAGATTGGGAAAAAAAACTCACAAGGATAACCAAGAAGGAGAGTAACAAGATAGACACCAAGGGAATGGTGAAAGGACAAGGAGATTGGAAAAATGATGATGAGAAGTTGCTGACAGAGGCAGAGGTATCTATGCATGAAGAATCTAAAGATGAGGACACCATAAGGGTGAAGAGTCATGTGCAAACTATTCCAAGCATGTGTATGGGTACAACCTCTACTAGTATGAAGGTATTGCTTTGGTTTTTATACTAAATCTGATTTTTTTGTAGGTGTACCCTACTACGGTACAAATTTCTAGCATGGTAGAGTTGACAAGGTTGTGTCAAAGCTCAAAAATAGCAGGGCTATGTTATGTCCTTTTCTTTCTAATGATTTTGTCTCTAGATCATAAGCCCAAGAGGAAGAAATAAAGGTGTAGAAGGAAGGTACAGGGTATACACTTCCCAAAGGTATATGAGAACATGGATAATCAATGTGGATAGCAAGATGACAGCATGGAAAAGCATGACAAGGAAGAAAGTATAGTCAAAAGGTATTCAAGAAGACAAGCAAGCATTGGGTATCAAGAAACTAAGTCCAAGTGTGCAAGAGACATCAGAGGACATGGAGATCCAATTGGACAAGTTTGTTTTTTAGAGCATTCCAAGAGGGCTTGGAAAAATTTCAAAGTTTGGGAGTATGTTGCTATGGTCCCATTTGTCATCAACCCAAATTTAAAGGACATGTGTCTATGGATCAAAACCAAAATTGAAAATAAATTTGACAGTTGGCACAAACAATATTTATCCCTTGGGGTAAGAATACAACTGTGCTCAAAGATACTATCTTCATATAGCCTATCCTATGCTTTAGTTGGGATATTTAGTAGTGATTATCAAATCAACATTTGGAAAAAAAATCAGAGCATTCTTGTCATTGGATGGTAAGGATAAGAAGAGGAAGCACTCGGTCAAATGGGACTAGTGCTATGTGGAAAAGAGGCTTGGTGGTCTGGGGTTAAAGGACTTGAGGAAGAAAGGGATAGCTCTTGTTGTTAAGTGGATTTTTTAGGGCTATTAAAGGGGTTGAACCATGGAAGGGTTAAATCAAGAATAATCTCTTTGGCAGTCCCAAAAGGTGCCAAACAATGGAAGAACATGTCTCTCAGGTAGTTATCTACATATTACCCAATGTATTCTAGAGTCTAAGGCATGGGCCTTAGTCGAGATAAGTTACTAATTTTTTCTTTCTAATAGATAAGAAAAATGTTTATGGACCAAAGTCTATCTAGTGGAACTTGGAACATAAGGGAAAGCAAATTGCACTATTATAAGGCTTCTCTACCAAAAAGAGGCCCTGACTTGGCATCAAATGATTTAAATATATCTTATGTAATGGTCAGCAACTGGATTGGGCTACTCTTTGCATGAGGTACCATATGCCTCAATTGAATTGGAGGACTTATACTAAGCTTGTATGGTTTTTAACTTTCCTATCACCTATGTTGGGGAATAGAAACATTTCAAGGACTTTAAAATGGATTGATGGATCCCTTTTGTGCAAAACTAAAGCTGAAGTCATATACAAAACTCTTTCTAACAACTTTATTATATTTGAGCATACTAATAGATCTTGTAATATTAATGTTGAGAATATAATATTACAAAAACACTTTCAGAAACTAAAATTATAATATTATGGACTAACATTTTGGAAACTAAAAAGACTTGTTTCAAGTGGTTAATGATCCGCGAAAGGTTTCCATATAAATGCATGGTTTTAATTCTTATTTATGCTCTATATGCAGGAAAACTAATATCATTAGATACATTTTTTTTATTGTCTCTTTTCTAAAGATACTTTCTATATGATTTGTAATGGATTCCATGTTTGGAGTAACAATTATAACAATATTTGTAGTGAGATTGTTTTGGCTAAGTTGGAGGCATGAAAAATACGCATAGCTTATTTTGGCTTTCTTTTACTACTAAATATTTATGGCACATATGGAAAGTAAGAAATAATGAGATCTTTAATAGGGTAAGAAGAAAGCTTACTAAGTCGTATAAGAGACACACTTTGATATTGCCTCACAAATCACAGTAATGATAGAGATATCAAACGCCAAATTTCTCAAGTTGCTTAGGGATAGAATTGTGACATTGACTTGGAAAGAGATGAGATATGGACACACATGGTTAATCGACATGTTCAATAGAAAAATGATTAGTAGATGGATTAGGTTTTTCAATGCTGGCCAAATAATCAAAATGTTGTGACTCACCAATACATCTTTCTAAATCTTAACGCAGGTGATCATCATATTAACTAATATCAGCTAAAGGGATCCCTACCTCTGATGAAATCATGGTGTATGTTCTCATTAGGTCCTCGGACAAAAAAGTTGTAATATGCTCATCATATTGACTAATATCAATCAGGCCATCTTAGGGTATACGCCTCTAGTCATGTAATATGTTCTTAACCAAAGGCTAAAAAATAAGACATGCCTCAAATGGTGAGTACGTGGTGGCTTGTTGATCTTATACTTGAAGTCACTGATAGAATTTTTAAAAATGAGTTTTAAATACACTACTACCGCAAATGAAATAATTTGAACATCACAAAATTTAGAAATTACAAGTTGTTATACCCTAAACATGAAGGAAACCAGCTGAATTGTGAATCTGGGGGTAATACTAGTGCTAACCAGTGATGAACAAGCTATTGGATTCTTCAGTTGTGACTGCTGGATTCAATACAACAAGAGCCCTCTTTGCACAATGGTATATTTTACTAATTAGGAGCCTCTTCTGCTCGCATGCACAGCTCGATCACAAATGAGCCTTTATTTTTCTTTTCTTTTTTGTTTATAATCAAGAGGGTGTCACAATTACAATGGTATCGTCACTATTACGACAACATCGGGGGCACTTGGAAAAAAAAACACAAAAATCACACACAAATGGTAGCGCCGTTGCAAATTGGCGTTGAAATTTGACCCCAAATGTTGTAGTGTTTTCAATACTTACTATTGATTCATCAATGTTTACCTGATTTATTTGAACTACTTCAAGATTTGATTCAGCCATAATTTTAGCAAGACCCTGTCCTCTAACCAGTTTTGTTATTTAGATCTCCATATAAAACTCTAGAATTTGATTCACCCACCTACATCTTCTACCTGTCACTTCAGATTGCTTAAATATATCTTTAATTGTTGCATTTGGCACATAAGCTATCACTTTAGCTCCTACCAAGTATGGCCTAAAATATTTCACTTCTTTAACCAGAGCATAAGCCTGCTTCTCATTTATATCATAATTTAATTCTGCTGCCTGAAGAGTCTTACTAAAAAATGCTATTGGTTGTTCATAACCCTCATTTTTTTGTAACATAACAGCAGTAATAGTATGATATGATGCGAAAGAAAATAACTGAAACGGCTTTGAAAAATCAGGTGTCTTAAGGATTGGAGCTTCCTTGATTTCTTTCTTGATGTTAGCAAATGCTTCTATGGCTTCATTAGACCATTTAATCTCTGCACCTTTCTTAAGCATCTTGGCAATAGGTTTAATAATCTCTACAAAGTTAGGGACAAACCTTCTTACAAAATTTATCTGTCCAAACAAAGATTGAATCCCTTTTAACATTTTTAGGAATTTGAATCTTTTCTATAGCTGCAATCCATTCAGGATCTATTCTTACACCATCCTTTGATACATATGTGACCAAGAAGCTTCCCTTCAATAACCCCAAAATGACATTTCTTAGGGTTTAGAGATATACCATATTCTAAAGCTCTCTTGAAAATCTACTCCAAGTGATTGCAATGATCATCTGCCCTTTTGGAGTAAGCATTTAAATCATCCTGATATATTACCATGATAAGATCAATCAAGCCTTCAAAAGCCACATCCATTGCTCTTTGGAAAGTTTCTCCTGCATTGGTTAATCCAAAAGGCATTCTTGCATACACATAAGTTCCCCAAGGAGTGGTGAAGGTTGTTTTTTATTCTTCTAATTCTATGACCTTCACTTGGTTGTATCCTGAGAGTCCATCCATCATAGACAATAATTCATTTCCAGTAAATTTCTATAAAATAGCTTCCATATTAGGTAATGCATAGTTATCTTTCAAGGAAGACATATTTAAGTTTCTGAAATCAACACACAACCTTATGTCCCCATTATTTTTTCTAACTGGGACCAAGTTTGATACCCATGTAGAATGTCTTATAGGCACAATTATTCCTACATCCCTCATCGTGACAAGTTCTTCTCTCATTATAGGAGCTAGCATTGGGTTTATAGGATGTTGTCTTTGTCGAAAAGGTTTTGCATCTAGTTTTAGAGGGATTTCATGCTGAAATAAATCCTCTCGGTAGGCTTTAAGATCATCATATGACCATGCAAAGATGTGCCTATATTTTCTTAACAAAATTATCAAATTAGCTCTGATCTTGGGAGTGAGCCTTTTGCCTATAAATACTTCTCTAGGAGTAAGATCATTTCACAAGTTAATTTTTTCAATCTCTTCAGATTCATTACTTATCTTACCCATTTTGAAATTTTCGTGATCATCAAATACTCCTTCTAGTGGAACCAAACCTTTGGGAATTTTATTTTTCTTTAATTGAACAACCTCTTTTCCAAACAAGGTCTCTTTTCTATCTTGATTTTCAATATAACCATTCCAGTCTATGCACTGATATTCATATTTGTCTTCATTGACCATAAATTTGAGGAGATCTCTATCATCTTCAAATATTTTCCAATTCTGCACATTTTCAGGAACTGATGGTCTATTTTTCATCTCCACCTACACAATCTCATCAAAAGGGGTATCAATCTTCTTGATGGCTACATTATCCATCAATTCTTCAAGAAAACTTCCTGATCTTTATATCCACTTAATTGAAAATGCATCAAAGAATTCAATCAAATCCCAAACTAGATTTCTATACTATTTTAACCTAGGATTCTTAGTGATGAATCTATTTCTAACTTGAGAAACAATTAATTCATAGTCACCACAAACTAAAAGTATCTTAATACCATATGATTTTTCAATATTTAAACCAAGAATTAATGCTTCATATTCTGAAACATTATTTGTGCATTCAAAATTCTTGTAAGAAGGAAATTTTTAATATCTTACCACATGGGGTCACAAAAGTGACCCCAGCACCATTACCTTCTTTACTGCATGCTCCATCAAAAGTCATTTGCCAAATTCTATCTTGATTTTCCTGCAAATGCACTTCAATGGGACTATCAATTTTCAATATTGGTTTAGTAATACTTACCTGAAAATTGTCCATGTCTGAATGGAAAAAGTTTATCTTTTATACCCCAATGTCTCTCTCAATAATATATGTAGATCTTGGTTCCCTATAAATTCTTACCTCCCTGCCATCAACTGGAATAGTAGCATAAGACAAATCTAGTTGAATATAGCCACCTACTAGATTAGACAATTGTCTAGATAAAATCATTCCATAATAAGCGGGCACTTCAACAACAGTAATATCAATCTTATATGAAATTTCAGGGCAAGAAGGAAATTTAAATTCCACATCTTTCATAATACCAACAACAGGTATAGACCTATTGTCGATAGTGTAGCATTTTCCATAAGTTATATCCACCTTCATTCCAAGTTCTTTCATGACTTTTGCAGGCATAATTTTTACTATTGCTCCTGAATCTATCATACAATTCTTAAGAAATTTATTGTTAATCATCAGAGTGTGATAAAAGGGATCCACATGCGTTCCATTTTGAGAAATATTAGTTCCTAAATAAACCACAGGAGGATCTTCATTTACTGCCTTTTGATTAGATTCCTCTTTAAAAATGTTACCTACATTAGACAACACTTTTATAGTCTCATCTTTACATTCAGGTACTTTCATCATTTTAAATAAAGGAATAGAAACTTTTACCTAAGATAAAGCATTAGATATGAAAGAACTATTATTGAGAAGAGATTTATTGACCATTGATTTCTCTTTTACCAACCTAGGTTCTTGATCAGAATCTACCTGTTGACCTACTTTTGCATCCTCATCTTTGGTTCTTTTTTGTGTCATGTTGACTCACCTTCTTCTTTGGTGTTTTGATAGATGGTCATGCTGGCTCTCCCTGATCAGCATTTACTATTCTATTCCTCAGTTTTTAATTACTCCTTGCTTCTTCAAGTGCTGCAACAATATATGCTTCATTTTCCTCATTTGTTAATCTTCTAATAACTAGTGTTTCTCCTTGTTGTTTATCATAATGATATATTCTATTCAGATCTTCATGGTAAACATATTCTTCTTCAAAAAAACTATAATCATCTCTTCCCCACATTGGTTCTGATGAAACATTATGCACTGCAGGCTGCTGCTCATCATTCTGATCTTCCTCTTCTTGAAATCTCTAGGCCACCACACAACCATCAGGGGAATGTGGTAGATTACAAGCATCACACCAAGGATAGTCTTACACAAAATGATTGTTTCTTTTCAATGGATTAGGTGTCTCCTTAGTGTAAAACTACTTCTGAGGTTTTCCATCTTTCCACTCAGTCTTATATGGCATGTCTTGCAATCCAAATCTTTCATTTTTAGGAAATGGTGGCCTATGATTTTTAGGAAATGATGGTCTTCCATTGCTACCTTGTTTTGCATTCAAATTCTTTAGCATATCCATAATTTCCTTAAGATCATTCTTTTCAGGGGCTTTTGGATTATGTAATTTAACATCACTTTGTTTATCTATCCTTCCAGCAACCCTTCTATTGTTTTCAATGGTGGAAGCCATTTTGAAAGCTTGATGCAATGTTTCAGGGCCTTGTGATCTAATCTCATAATGTGTTTTACTATCAAATACAGTTAGATAGAAATCTATCAGAAAAGAGTCAACAAGCCTTATATCTCTTGGAATTCTATTAAGAACTTTATTAAACCTTTTATTGAATTCTACAACTGATTCATTAAAGTTCCTTTTAATACTGTTTAATTCATGAGATGCAAAAGATGTATCATTATGATCACCAAATTGTTCAATAAATTGATTCACAAAGTCACACCAGCTTGAAATGGATCTATCAGGCAACCCCCTATACCATTTAGCAGCATCTTCAGTTAATGATTGGACAAATAACTTCATAAAAATGTCTTCATGGTTTCCATCTAACTCTTCAATAATGTTCTTCAAATTTATGGTATGTTGTTTAGTAGATTCCACTCCATTCCCTAAAAAATTTGGAATAGCATTCCTCAAATCACTTGATATGGTATTTGCATATCCAACTATCCCACTAAAATCTAGTTGTCTATATCTTTCCACCACCATTGGAGCTCTTCTTCTCTGGCCCATGTTGTGTTGGTTTCCATTCTGACCTTTGAGATTTTGATGATCCATGCCATGGTGATTTTGTATATTTCTATGACCATTACCCATTCTTTGTTGTCTAGGATTACCTCGGTCATAGTTTTCTGCATTATTTGGTCATATCCAATAATCATTTCTTCCACTGTTGTTACAGCTTCTCTCATTTATTCCTCTATTATCAGGTTCAAACAATGGATTTGTGTGATCATTGTTGAAAATTGGTTCTCCATTTTTTCTATGAGGAGGATTATATTTTGGTTGCCTATTACCCTTTGGCATCTCTTTTTCTCTTGTCTCCTCTTCATCCTCAAATAATTAATCCAACTCACTTATTCTTATTTCTACATTTTCCAAGGATTCATCAGGTAACCTTTTCATATCTCTCAATAACTTTGGATCCTTTTTCCCATATTCAGTTAATTTACTCAATGTAGCATATAGGAAATTGTCTTCTTCATCATATTCTTCTATTTCTTCCATTTCTTGTGTTGGACTCTAATCATCTTCATGACCAAAAGGGTTTCTATATTAATCTAAATCATAATAAATTCCATTATTTAAACCTGTAGTCTCTCTAACAGGAAATCTTTTATAACCAGTATTCATCATATCAGCAACCTCTTGCTTACTTCTTTTTAAGATTTTTTGTAAATCTAATTCAATTTGATCTGGATACAAGGATCTTCTACCCAACATAAATACTTACATTCATCAAGGTATACTCACATCCAAATTCGTAGAGTCACCACCTTCCTGCCAGAAGAAAAGTACTGCTTGCTGGTCTTCTGGATTCTTCTCTCTAGTAGAGTGCACTTCAAACCTTCTGGTCTACAAAATCTGAAATTATGAAAAATGTCCCCAGTAGAGTCACCAATCTGTTGGTTCTTGAATCAATAGATTGGATTTCCTATGGACTTTCCAATTCAATATTGGGAAACTAATGTGATTTGGCCAACTAACAAGTTTAACCTTGGGGTAAGGCTGAAACCTCTGCAATTCTAGCTCTGCAAAACCAAGGCTGGTAGGCCTACACCTTAAGACTTGTTCTTTAAGGATTTTTATAGCAGATAATGAACACTTAAATCTCTCCTTCACAAGTATGGAAAATTACTTTGAAAGGAATCAAACTGTAATCAATTGTAAGATAAATCTGCAAAACTGAATTCTTTGTGAGATGTGTAAAGAATGCTTTGTAAAGTGTATATATAAATGAATGAATTTTAGAATATCTCAACAACATGAAACAATTAATCAAATATCTATCTTCGATAACAATCAGATCATTTCCTATATCAACTTGGCCAATAGATTCAATCCAACATCCAATCCTATGTACAACTTTGCAAGACGATATTCAACCATCAACTATCTGACTGCTTCAGATGCAGAGAAGATTAAGGTCTGTATTATATCCTTGCTAGTTCAAATGAGTTTAACTCCTATGGTTGGGAGACCATATGAATAAGAAGTCAGAAACAAATTAAGCAATCACACACTTCTTGGTATTTCAAACAATGATATGAGACAATAACTCTTTTGCATAAGCAACTCAAAGACAGCAATTGAAATTCCTTCAATAATTGCAAAGGACTAACTGAATGAGAATTGAAACCTTGAGCCAAGAGAGATAGAAAATAATTATCTTTTATTGATTATCAACAATAGGTACATAATAATGCATGTTTAGTTGTGTTCAAAACTAAAACCTGACTGAAAAATGATAACAGTAAAACTGTCACCAAAGACTAGACGTCCCCCCGCATTGATCCTGGTACTCTTATTTATATAAAATCTAAAGGATGCATACAAGCTTTAGATCAACGCATTAGTCCATCTAACTAAACCTAATCCCTAAGATCAACAACTGAATAGCCATAATTACATTTAAGAATGACTTATCATCCTTTATCAAATAGTTAATCGATCAAAGAGATAACAATAGTTCATTTATAATTTATTAAGAATCTCTAATATCTCTTTATCTTCTGCATGGCATGTCAATGGTCGTCTGCATGTTTTTGATCTTCCCTCTTTGGTCCAAGTCTGTTTATCTTTGTGTTTACCACCTGCATGAAACCCTGCATGAAAATAATGTCGACGTATCAAACGATAATAAAAAAAACCCTCAGTCGACAAGAAAAATATTAAATAATAAGAATATAACATGCAACGATGAATAAAATCCTTGTCATCAGTGCTACTCAGGCAGTTTTTCCTTTATATTTTTTAGAGACATGTGGCATCATCGCATTATGCCTTGATGAATAAATCTCATGCATCTTGACTTTAAGCCATTGCGCCAGCCGTCGATCTTCTTTGTCCTTTATCATCTGTTCAGAAAGCTTATTCTGTCATGGGCCCAAATTCTTACATGAAACACGTGTCGTTGAGGTGCATTCCCTTAAAGGTTAAAAGACGTTCATATTTTCATTAAGTGATTATGTCAACCGTCAGATCAAAAAGTACTTGTCTACTCTTTACTTTAATCCATGGTTTTAACCTTAACTGCAGCTCAACCTTGGGTTTTCTTCAAAGATTTGGCGATTGAGTAGTCTCACGATCTCAGAAACTTTCTTTTAACTCTGATTACATGCAGAGACTACGCAACCAAAAGGATTTTAACTTAACCACAAATCAAACTGGAGTTACACCTATGGTTACAAAATTTTGTTAGTCTCGAAGTCGCTAGAAGCTTTTGCTAACTCTAAGTTTAATACGAGATCACACGACTATCATTAGATTACACCAAGCTTCGGATAAGATCGATGGATGTCGCTAAGTCTCTAAATGAAAAAGGCATATTCCATTTGATATGGAGATCTCGGGATTAAGACAGGTTTTCAAAAGCACCAAATAAATAGAATATTCCTTGCCATAGGTTATAAAGTAATTTTAAAATGAATACCTAGACCGTGAAAAAGGGCCAATGGCTATAAATATGAATTCAAATATATGCAAGCCATTCAAAACATGAAACATAGAAAATTTAACAGGAAAATCCAAGGAATTAGATATGATAAATGCATAAGGCAGAATTATTGCAATAATGAATTATGAGTGGAAGGAAGAAAAGAAAGCATAAATCAAAATAAAAGTCGCAAAAGACACTTCCCTGAATCATTTAGCCATTCAAATTTGATCTGAAAATTTGGGTTCCACCAAATCCTAATAAAAGGAATATGGTCTGCAAACTACACAAACCCTTGTATGGACTAAAATAATCCCCAAGAGCCTGGTATGAAAGATTGCATGGTTATCTAGTAAGTATTGGATTTCAGAGAACTAATGATAATAGTAACTTGTACATCAAAGAGGGCCCTAAAGACAAGATACTATTAGAAGAGATATTTTTTGATGATATATTATTCATTGGATATGATTATTTATTCAAAGCATTCTTTGTAGTTATGAGTAAGGAATTTTAGATGTCTATATTTGGTGAAATCAAATTCTTTGTTGGTTTACAAGTTCAACAGATGAAGGATGGTATCTACATTACTCAGTCAAAATACATCAAAGAGATACTGAAGAAATTTGGAATGGAAGATTCCAGACCATTTGGGACACCTATGTCTACTGGACATAATTTTTCTAAGGATGATGATTCAAAGGAGGTAAATCAGACTACCTACAGGTCCATGATTGGCAAACTACAATATGTTGTTCACACATGACCTGATATTGCATTAGCAGTTGGTATTGTTGCAAGGTTTTCAGATAATCCTAGGGAAAATCATTTGATGGCTATCAAAAGGATTATGAGATACCTTAAAGGTACTGAATATTGTGGATTATGGTATAAGAAAGGAGGAAAAATTGACTTGAGGTATTTTACTGATGTTGATTGGGCGGGAAGTGTTGACGATAGGAAGAGCACAAGTAGTGGAGCATTATTTCTTGGAAAGAGGTTAGTCTCCTGGACTAGTAAGAAAAAGAACTACATTTCTCAGTCTACAGCCGAGACAGAGTATGTTGCTGCAACAGTTAATAGTTCAAATATCATATGGTTCAAATAGATTTTGTCAAGTATGAAGGAAGAAATCAAAGAACCAGTTATTATTTGCTATGACAACACTAGTGATATTAACATTTCAAGGAACCCAGTGATGCACACCAAGACCAAACATATTTCCATAAAGTATCATTTCTTGAGAGAATTGGTTCAGAACAAAGAAGTAAGGTTGGAATATGTGAATTCTAAAGAACAAGTTGTAGACATATTCACCAACCCTTTACCTAAGGATGCATTCATGTATCTCAAAGGAAAGCTAGGGGTGATTCCCCTAACTGAGGCTCACTAAAGAATAGTTTAGTGATGCATCAACTGAGCTACAGAACAGATCAAACATGTTGATGCATATTATCAGAGCTCATTTCATATGAATCAGTTCATTCAGGTACATTAAAATTTAATTGATATGTCATTTGGTGTCTTTGGCATTGGTTGTCAAAGAGGGAGAGATTACAGTATATCATAATGATCAGTGAAAGAGGGAGAGATTATTGTATGATAGTAAAGATTACTGATGGTGAGATTGATGAAAGAGGGAGAACTTTATCAGAGACAAAGACAGATGTAAGAGGGAGAATTTTATCTCAGTTATTGTTGACAAAAGGAGTCTTATAGATGTGAATCAGAATGAAGCTAAAGACATTAATAAAATTTTATTCATCTTACTATTGCTCTAAAATTCTTTATATTATGATATGTTATGTTTCCATCAATGCCAAAGAGGGAGATTGTTGATGACAATTATTCAATTGTGTATTGTCATTGATGTTACACATGTATATGCACTTATGTAGTGATGTTACACAAATGTCTACATCCAAACTGAGAATAGTTAGTGTATGCCAAGTGAATCTCAGTGTCCTCTGAGTTCAGGTCGGGTATTGAAGAAATTCAATTCTTACCGAGTTCACTCGGGCATTACAGTGTTGTTCGAGCGTTGAAGAATTTCAGTGTTGACCGTGTAAAATAGTTAGTGTCAGATGAATAACAGATGATTACATTTTATGTTTAATTGGGCATATGAGGCCGACATATTTGAGTTTTATTATTCAGTTGGAAGGTTATAGAGGTCAACTTGACAAGGTCTATTATTTTATATAAGGTCAAGTTTGGATCGAAAAGTGGTATGTAATTGAATTAGTGGATGAACATGATATGAAGAACATAGGCAAAATCAGATGGGATTCTAATTGAAGATAGATCATCCAGATAGAGCTGCAATAGAACATTTGATCAGTGAGGATCTAGTTTACAAACAGAGCAAGATCTAAATCAGAAAAGACAGTTGCATATACAATCAGGTCAATCCATTGTTACTTTCTAACAATTGTAGCAGTGATTCAAATCTCTTAACAAAGTAGACTTAACAGTCTTTTGTAATTCCTCTCACATGGTGGCATTTCTATATTGAAGTGTTTGAAGACCTCTAACAAGGACACTCCTTACACGGTGATTAAATCCTCTAATAGGGTCACACCTAACAGTGTGTTATTGTAACCTTTAACAGGGTTGTCTCCTAACAGGGCTCACTTCAGAAGAGTGAAAATCAGTAACTAGTTGCAATTGGTAGTTTTTCCCATATTGGGTTTCCATGTTAAATCTTGGTGTTATTTGTGTACATTTCATTTGATTTATGGTTTATGTTACTGCAATTAATTACTAAAGATAATCACAAATAATATCTTAAGATTTTCTATGTTAACCAAGTGACAGAGAAATATCTATGTTTACCGAGCAACAATGACTAATTTGTTTAAGACATCTAAGGGACTTGGATTTGCTTTTATGGTAACTGATTCACCCCTCCCCTCTCAGTTACTCAACTCATTTCTAACAAAAAACACCTCTAACCCATCTTGAGACACATAATAATTGGAAATGCCATAAAGTAATCCAGCCATGAAAAGGCATGACAACTCAACCCAAAAGCCTCAATGTTATCCACAACCCAAGATGCATGCAAGAAGAATATTTTCTTGATGCAAATATAGTTGCTCATATTGGTCTAAAGTAAACAATTCTTATTGGGATGAATTAAATGTGAACTTGACATGATTATCTACTAAAGTTAAATATGGAATAATATGGCCAAGATTCCTAAGACCATCTTCATTTTGAATTGTATAATCCACATATTTGGCATGAAATTCATCTTCACTTCTCAGTTGCCAGCTATGTTTGATTCCTGTTTTAATTAATTATTGATATGAATTTCAAAAATATAACATAGATTTATGAAAAATACTAAAAACCCATTTTCCTTAACAAAATATATATATTAATAAGATCTTGCTTGTCAACATGCATTTTCAAACAACATAAGGATACAATTTTTGACAAATGAATGTGCAATTCTTGATAAAAGACTTATGATCTGAATTATTAACAACATTTCAACTTCTAAAATCATCACGAATGAAGGGCTCAAAGAATGATCCATCAAATAATAACAATTGAAAAATATACATAAATAAAAATCTCAAATACAAGAACTATAAAGAAGCTAAGAAAGATTGGAAAGACGCAAAACTTTACCCTGAGTAGAGTCAATCTTGGGTGCCATTGTTGAACTCTCTCAGAAATTCATTAGCCACATTATCATGTATTTGTGTACCCCACACAAATTAACACAAAAGATAGATTGGGATTTCTTCTAAATAATTCTTCAGCGATGTCTCAAGGCAAAAGATATGTTTCATCTATATTTAATCTACTATTATAAAATTATAGTGTGTAAACCTGCAATTCACAAACCTGCATGAAACATTAGTTTAACATACTTTTCAATCAAATTTGAAAGATCTAACTAGTTTAAATCAATTTTGAAAATGAAACAAAATTAGAAGGACTAAATGAATGCTCTCAGCTGCAAAGCATCCTAAAGTGACAACCTCTAAAACAAGAATTATGCTAAGAATGATGAAAAAGATGGATCTAAGATGCAAATGTATGCAAATTCAGATGAATTTCCCTATTCTATTGCTCAAAATATATTTAAACATTGATGAATTTTTCATTATGATGATACTAATCAAGAACGCTTTGATGTTAAATGCTCAATGTTATGCTCAATTCAACAAAATATACTTGTTATGAAGTAAATTATTACTCTAAATGTGAATTGGTAAGTTTACACTAAGAAATGTCTTCTATTTATAGGAATTCCCAAGGGTAGGGGGTGAGTTTAATTAAGGATGGTCAAAGTAGGGTTGAGGTTAAGGATGAGCGATGTGTTTCAAATAGGAGACAAGATTACAAAATAAGTGGTGAGGATAACAAAGGCTAAATGAGTGGCTAAGATAGCAAAGCCTTGGAGTGATCCATGTGCTCTCAATCCTCTCTTCTCATTGGCTAATTGATTTTTGTCCCTTACAGGTTGTTGAAAGTAATTATTAATTAATTAATTCAAACAATTAATTAAATTAGCCACGTATGGGAATTAGATGGGTTGCATTTGATTTATTTAACTGAACTATATAACTAATTGATTAAATCAGTTACATAGTTTAATTAATCTCTTTTGGCTTAAATTTAATTAATTAATGGATTTGTTAATTAATCCATGATGTTGACTCAATTTGACCACTTTGAATTTGGTTGACCAATTTAGGGTGTCTACAAATGCCCCTCTTTGAATCAATGTGTGAAGTGCACTAGTTCAAAGAATACCTGATGTTTGATGTCTGATATTGATTTAATGTTTAACCTGATGTGATACTGATTATGATGTTTTGATGTGAGTCCCTGATATGATGATGTTGATATGATACTAATATGATGTTGATGTGATGCTTGATATGATGTTGATGTCATTTTACTGATAGTGTGATACATGTGCTATGAAAATCAATTCATTTTGATTCTCTGATGTAAATAATTTTGACGTCCGATGACTCCATTTTAAAAAGTGCCCCGATTGGAAAAACTATGCACTCTAGTGCTAGTATGCCCCCTCAAGATTAAAATTGAGATAATTTTGCAAGCATTGGAGTTGAGGAAAATAATTTTTTTTGATTGCAAAAATTTGATTAATGTCAGCCTTTTTTATTTAAATCTTGACAAAAGATGAACTTTGAAGATGAGAAAATTGTTGGAAAGTGACAGTGCAAGCAATTGTTATTTTGTCATTGATGTCAAACCTTGACTGGTGAGACTATTGTTATCTATTTGAGTGCCATATCTATTGATTGATGA
This sequence comes from Thuja plicata, assembly GCA_018584345.1. NCBI lineage: Eukaryota > Viridiplantae > Streptophyta > Pinopsida > Cupressales > Cupressaceae > Thuja > Thuja plicata. The sequence continues at coordinate 5,660,658 of MU226793.1, forward strand.
AGAAGATTTAACAAGAAGACCAAGTGAATGGTTGAGTTAAGGCAAATAAAAGAATACTTGATCAGTTGGCACTCTAGCGAAGTAATCAGTTGTTTATCTTTCAAAGACAGTTTTTCTGTATGTTTTGTGCTGAGCAAGTCTGGCTTGTGCCGAGCAAGTTTGGTTTGTGCCGAGCGAAGTTGCTTATGACAAGAAAGTTTGCTCAATGCTGAGCACTAGTGAAATTTCCAAGTGGAAACAGTAATGTTGGCCGACTTACAGTATTTGGATTAATGATGAGATTTGAGATCTCTGGCCGACTTAGTTAATTTTATTGGGATATGTAAAGTTAATTAAAGATTGATCCACATCATTTAATGTATGGGTAACCATAATTAATGCATGGATTCAAGATTTAATTAGAGACTACTTTGGAGAAGTAAATGAAATGTAATGATGGAATGATCCGTTGGATCTGACCTAACCTAAGATCTACGATCTTGATTAAGCGGCAAAGATTTATCTGACCTAGACAAAGAGGTATATGATAACCTCAAGGGGTTATTCTTTGAAGTGTGGATGTGGTGGTGGATGTACTGATTGGTGTACATGTGTGTATGCAAGATGATTGCATAGTTGATTTACTGCTTGGCATGACCTAGCAGAGAAGGTTGAATATAGAAGCAGAAAGTTGCATGTGTGATTGCTTGACGGATTTCCAAGCAAATCAAAAGATTGAAATGAAAATGTAGGCCACTCAGTAAGTTAGCATCATAGTTGTAATTGGATCTGAATTTGCAAAGTCAGTTGTATGTATCAGATCACAACTGTTGATTACTTTCTAACCATTGTATCAGTTAAAATCATTTAACAAGGTTTACCTAACAATCATTTGTATAATTCCTCTAAACAAGGTGACATTCAGGTGGAATTTTCTAAGTCCTTTAACAAGTCCACTCCTAACAGGGTGGTTAAATCCTTTAACCAGGTCACACCTAACAGTGTGTTATTGTAACCTTTAACAGGGTTGGCTCCTCACAGAGCTCACTTCAGAAGAGTGAAACTTGGTAGCATGTTACTGGTGGTTTTTCCCATATT
>MU226793.1:5687518-5700734 GCA_018584345.1 Thuja plicata
GCAACCTTTCTGCTATATATAGGGCTATGACCATCTTGGTATCCCTTAGGATGCAACAAGCTTCGGATGATCATGAAAACCCTAACCCTAAAACACAGGAGAGAGGAAAAGAGAGAGAGAAGGCGGTTGAGAATGACCGAGTTAAAACAGATATTCATGGATATTTTCCTGACCTTCTTGATCTGGCAACTGGAAATCAGATTTGGTAGACGGCGGCTAGTAACATTTATGTTTAATCTGAAAGTCATGCACACCTGTTCAACTATACTTCTCTGCAATAACTGCCTCTCTTATCCATGAACAGTGCATGGCCAAGTGTTCTTCTCGTCAGCGCCTAAGACTTCTTCTCCCTTCTCTTGGTACTTCTGGAAACTCAGTCATAACTCTGCTCTTTCCTGCAACACACTGAAACTCATCCTGTTCACCGATATTGAAAAGAAACTATTCAAATGTCGGTAGACTGCTCTGTGCATGACCCTTGTGACTAGAAACCCTTCTCTGATCAAATCTGGGACACGAGCACAGAGAAACCATGGCTGTCGAGCATTCACAGTGCCAAATCTGCCGCCAGAATTTCAAATTCAAAATCCTACGACCTAGCGACCAATGGCTAGTATCCTTGTTGTGAGTATCAAACATTAATCATGGTTATATCTCATGACCCAGCGACACTGTGCTTTTCTTAACCCCTGGCCAACCTGAGTTACTTCTGGCGACATCCCGACTGTGTAAAATCGAAGTCGCGAGGAGATTTTCTTAACTCACCATTCCTCTAGCGACCCAGCGCCTAACTGCTACCTTTTAACCATCACGGCTTGTCTCCTGAACTCCAGATGCTGTGTCTTTACCTTTAACTTGAAGCACGTGCCCTTTTCTATTTACGACGACCTCGCTACATACCTTAATCGCTTAGTCAGAAGGACCTTTTCCCTGGGGCACTTTTATCACCAGACCTCACGACTACCGTCAGATCACTGTACTTTTTCATCGAACAGCTATCTTTTAATCGCTTTATATTTCCTTATGCCCTTAAATCATCAAGAGACTTCGCAACTGAGGACAAACATACCTTAGTCTTGTTATCGCGTGACCCTCTTCCTTCATCAAGCGATTAGGTGACAACCACTAGCTCTGTGACAAATGTCATCTTTTCTTTTGTCCATGTAACCTTTTCTGAACAACTGAGTCATCGCCCCTTTTCTAGCGACAACCCGACTGAGTATTTCTACTAACATCAAACAGTTAGTCGCATGATCGGGAATGTTATCTCTTAACCACCATTCAATCACGAGACCACGCGACTGAAGAAAGAGCCTAACTGTTTGACTGAGCTGATCCAGTGATCATGCGACATGAATTAGGTGCAAGGTTGGAAGACATTTCTTTGACTTGCCAATTCTTCACGCGATCAACCGACTGAGGGTGGGTCCCGTTCCCTTTAAAGCTTATAACATGGAATTCAAGCGACAACCCGACTAAAGAGAGATCGCCAAGTCTTGAGAAGCTAAAGGAATATTCCATTTTGTAAAGAGACTACGCGACACAAGGCAAAAGCGAAGTCGGGAGATGATTTAGCATATTTGATTCTGGTAAAGCGATCAAGCGACCTGACTTATGGCACATGTCTTAAGTGGCTTTAAAAGGTAACGATGAAATATAACGAGCCAAGGCTTAGGGTTTATTATCTCGTTTGCATGAAAGACTGAGGGTTTACAGGGTTTAGACAAAGTGCACAAGGGTGGAAAAATTGGGCAACAAGGATCACTAGCTTCTTCCATCTCCTTCAAGTGTTGCTTCATTTCATTCATGTCTTTACTGATCCACTTCTCCATATTAGTGCCATGATCCTCATTGCTCTTGGGGATTCTATCATCAATGTCAAACCTGACATTTATTTGATCTCCAGTATCCTTTCTCTATTTTTTGGTGTTTCTACAATTCCTAAGATTAGGTTTCACATTCAACTCTTCCTTCTCTTTACCCTCATTATCTTTCTTCTTTTCTTTTTCTTCTTCTTTCTCCTTCTCTTGATTTTCTTCTTCATAAACCCTATTATCGACCTCCTCATTTCTCTTATATGTTTTCTCTTCCTCATTCATGGGAATCTCCTCCTCATTCACATGGGAATCCTCCTCATTTGTAGGATCATCTAGCTTGATCACAGGAATCTCCTCCTTATTCCCAGGGGCATCCTCCTCATTCACTGGATCATCCTCCATAATCTCATCTTGTATGTTCTCTTCTTCATAACCCTGAGGGGCTAGGGTCTGGTCTTCAGAATCCTCATCTCTATCTAATTTTTCCTTCATCTTACTCCTATCCCTCTTCTTTGAATCCACCTTTTTTATTTCCAGCTTGATTTTCTTAACATTCCCTTTAACCCTTTTAGGAATGGGGTTCAGGATGTTATTCCTGGCATAGTCAGCAATAAGCAGGATTAACCCTTCATGTAGCACTAGATTGCTGGCCCTTTTCCTATGCTCCATTATGTTGTTGTTCAGAGAACTAAGAAGATAGAAAGGAAATGATATTTTCTTATTATATCTAAAATGATTAACTAAAACAAAGTGAATATTATATATTTTTGAGTAGCACTCATCTAGAGTAAAGTACTCTATCATAACCTTTAGAATATCAGCCCAAATACTCTTAATCTTCATTATGTCCACATGATCTCCAAACCCTTTATTGAGGAGAGTTTCTTCATCTTAAAATTTTGGGAAAATATTGAAAGCTTGTGACCCCATACATTTTTTGTCTCTATAAATTTCATACCTTCTATGGATAGCCCCGTAATCTCAGAGATAATGTTCAGCGTAAGCGAGGACTTACCCCACAAATTCACCTTGCCATTTTTTCAGCCAGCCGCAAATTTTTTAGTAACATCTTTTTCCCAGCCATGAAATCTTTCCATGTACTGTGTCACCCCACTGTGCTTCAATTTTCTCCAAAAAAATTCTTCTGTTTCCATTTTGTGCAATCCAGCGGCTTCTCCCTTTTTAAACCACCTCCCATTTTCTCAGAAATCTTTTGAACTTTCTGGATTCGAGCAGGTGAAAACACAAGACTCTTATGGTTTCTTTGTTTCAAAATGAAAGAAAATACCCATAATCCATGTGAGGTAACGTTCTTCATAATTTTTGCATCCCTCATCTAATAGCTTTCATTACCCTTAAGCTTAAGTTTCATGTTCATCATTGATTTTTGTATTAATTGTGCCTTCATTATAAGTTATCTTATCATACTTGATAAGACTTAAGATCTCAATATTAAGATCCACTTCCCCTTTCCATAATTGAGTGATATCATTATGGGCCCCCACATTGGAAAATCCATCCGCAGGCTTGTTTCCTTCATGATATACATGGGAAATATAAGTTTCCAAAAACAATTGCAAAGAAGATTTAATTTTATCTATTATATGGGTAATTTTCCACGAGGCCTCATTCTTTCCTTTAATATAATTTATTATATTTAGGGAATCTCCCTCCAACCATGGCTTAGAATATCCCAACTCTTTAGCCATAATCACAACTTGAAGAGTTTCCTTAGCTTCCGCTACATGGTTAGTCTGACTTCCCAGGGGGAAGCCATAGCTCCCAAAAAATTTCCAGCCCAGTCTCTGATTAATCCACCCACTCCAACCCTTCCAGGATTCCCTTTCATTGCACCATCAAATTTTCCTTTAACCCATCCAATCAATGGAGCTTTCCATATGGTGTTTTCTCTCAATGATAAGTGTTTATCTTTTTGCCCCTGACTTTTCTAGTTGAGGATATCTTTGAAGTCCTAAGAAGTATTATTTAGAGGAGAGTCTCTAGGGAGAGTACCTATGAAATTTTACATTAAACTTCTACAGATTTGGTTTGCAATATTCTCATAAGGAGTGAATTTTTCTCTAAAAACTCTATTGTTTCTCTCCTTCCAGATTCTCCAGGTGAAGTGGGGAAGAAACAAATTCTAGAGAGCTTTAGTATCTTTTCCAATAAAGGGGAAAAACCATTATTTAACAAGATCCTAAATTTTTTGAGGTTTCACCCATTCCAAGTTGATCTATTTGAAGATAGAATCCCAAACCTTACTAGTATAAGAACAGTGAATCATCAAGTGATTACTAGATTCAGCTTCAGCACAATACAAGATACGTCTATTGGGCATGTTAAATCCCCTTTTGCAAAGGTTTTCCACTATGAGAGTTTTGTTCTAAAAAAGAAACTAGAAATACATGTTAATTTTAGGAATAATCTTATTGTTCCATACCTAAGAGCTGATGGGATGATCTTCTTGGATATGGAGAAGGGCAGAAGCAGAGGAAACAGAGAATTTACCATTTGCCTCAGGGCCCCAAATAAAAGTGTCTTGTTCATTATCTCTTAAGAACCATTGATTAAGTTGCTTATTCACAATTTTGAGATTATCATCAAAAGAGCCTAAATCTATCCAGTCCTCAATGATCCAATAATTTGAAACTGTTTCCCCAATTATCTCTTTGCAATCCAGAATAGTAGGCATCCATTCGCGATTCTCATTTAGGGCTATTTCCTTCAGTCATTTGTCATTCCAAAAATTAATCTTCCTGTCATTTCCCAGTTTCCATCTAACCCTTTTCCTATCCAGGTTCTTGCCTTTACAAATATTGTTCTAGATGAAGGATCCTTGGATGTCCAGAGGATTCCTTAAGGTTTCCTCTAAAGATTGAAGATGATAGTTACTCTTAAGAATAGAGTTCCATTCCTTGTCCTCTTCAAACATTCTCCAGCACTGTTTGGCTAACAGAGCCTTATTAGTATTTCTAATGCTTCTTATTTCAAGCCCTCCAAATTTCCTTGGTTTGCAAACTACATCCCAAACCACAAGGCTAAACCTTTTCTTCTCTTCAACACCAGACCAAAGGAATCTTTTTTGGATTTTTTCAAACAAATCAGCATACTTCTAAGGAATTTTGAAGAGACTAAGAGCATAGACTGGAAGGTTTTGAAGGGTGGATTTTAGAAGTTGAACTTTACCAGCCTGGCTCAAAGTAGATTCTTTCCAGCCAGCCAATTTATAGTGAAATCTATCTAGTATTCCATTCCAAAAAGACTCATCAGGTTTAAGACATAAGGGAAGACCAAAGTAAGAGGCAGGGAACATCCCTATCTTACATCTAAGAATTGCATAAATTTTCCTTTGTCTTTCTTCTGGAGTATTACTGAAAAATAAAGAACTTTTCTCCCAATTTATGGATTGCCTAGAATCATTAGTATAGGTATTCATATCCTTTTTCATATTCCTTTCTTCTTTCACAGAGGCTTCCCCCTTCATGATGGTGTCATCAAAAAATTGTTCATGGGAACACTTTTGTATTGCAGAGGAAATTTGGAGGCCAGAAAATATGACCAGTTCGCACCAAGCTATTGATGTATCTCCCAAGGTTTTCTTAGATAATAGAAAAAAGGATGGGGGATATAGGGTCTCCTTGCCTCAAACTTAGGGATTGGATAGTATTTTGATCTTGATCTTTACTAATACTTGTTTCTTCACACTTTGAATTACCTTCTTGACATGGATCCACTTGTAAGGATATGGTAGGAGTTTGGATATGCATGAAGATTTCTTGAAAGGATTCAATATCTTTCCATGATGGGGATTTATTTTTAATAGGCGTGATAGGAATTGAAGCATGTGATGGCTCAGGGTCTAAGATCTTTGAGTCATGGAAGAAACTTGCAGCAAGATGTAAATTAGCTTGGGTTTCTTTTAGAGGCATCCCTTGAGGGGTAGACATAATCAACATGGAGAGTTTCATCCTTAGATTCATTGTTTGATGGAGATGGTGTAGCTAGGTATGAAGCTTTATCGAATGGAGGAATGGTTGAAAATTCAGAGGTTGCATGAGGACTATTGCTAGACATAGGTTCATGGTGTAGATGTTGCTTGAGAGTAGTATCTTGTTCTTCATTAGATGACTCATTAGGATTTTTCACTTCAATTATGTCATCATCAATTAGATCTTGGATTTTATGTTTCAAATACAAAAAAGTTGACGTTTTATGTCTATTATGTTGATGGTATGCACAATAGTTGCTTAAAAGTGTAAATCCACATGAAGTCATTTGAGGTGACGTGATGAGATTATTTTCAAGGATTTCTTCCAAAGATGATTCAAAATATTGTCCCAAAGGAGTAAATGATCTATCCAATGGATATTTAAATTTATGTGTATTTTACAGAGAGGTATGGATTCAAGATCATGATGATCTGATTCATTGTTGTCATATAATTGATAGATAAGAGTCTCAACGAAATCTTATGTAGCTTCCTCTTCATTCTCTTGATCAAAGATAGGATGGTCATGAAGTTTTTCTTGATCAAAGATGGGTTTGTCATGCTTAGATGCCTCTTTGTTTGAATAAAAGGGAGACATGTTTAGATCACAATTAAAGAGAATTGGAAAAATTGATCTCAATGAGTCTCTTTGAGTGGGGTATCATTTTCTTCCTTTAGGTCTTGGATTTGTGATTGCAAAGATTTAATTTTATTTGCGGTGGTTGCAATAAGATTCTCCTCTTCATTGTTATCATGATTAAGGTATCTAGACCATTTATTTTCAAACATGATGTGATTTTGTTTATGTTCTTGTCTAGGTGGTTGAGGAGGTGTGGTCAATTCCCTATGAAAAATTTTTCCTTCTTATAAATACAATTTAATATGATGGGATCTTGTCCAAACCGACATGAAAAGGAATTCTGAATCTTTGTTGAAATAGTATCCTTTTGAGAAGAATGATGATTTTTATGAACTTTGGATGTTTTAAATGGAGGTTTTATGTTTTTCAAGATCATGTATCATCAAGCATAGAAACCACAAATACACATGTTTTCTAACCTCTAAAAAGCTACACATAAAAGTGTATAATCTCGAATGTTTTTTATAAGTTCTCCGCAAGAAAATAATTTAGTCAATCTACCTATGGTCAATTTGGTTCAACAAGGTTTAAAAATTCATGCTTTCTCAATTAACCAGGTGTTTAGTTCAAGTTTTCAAAACAAAATATCAAATGAGTCAAACAAGGAGTGCGTAGTCATGCAAGCATTATTGAGGCGTATAGCCCTACGAGTCCAAGCATTTGATATTTTTTCCCTCTAGTTTTTTCAACCTTAAATGAGGTTTTTTTTTAAGTGGTTGGAATAGGTTATCTTAACCTTGTTCCCACTTTGGTTCATCCCTCTCACCGGCCTCATTAAGGTGCATTCTTGGGAGGCAGGCCCACTAAAGTTCTAGAAAGTTTATGAAAAACAAGAAATTCTAAATGAGAAACAAGTCTAGGAGTTTGATTAGCCTAAGAAGGTTAAGATCATATCCCAATTGTTTTCACCTCACAAACACAATTAACATGGTTTATTTCCAAACATTTTAATCTAAAGGGACTAGAGCATATTTGGCTTTTTGATTCACTTAAAAAGTGAAGAGCATATACCTAATCTTTTTTTGTCCACAAACAAGAAGGCTTCAATTTTAGTGTGTGTTCATCTCTCAACCTTTCTTACTTTTAATTAGATAGATTTTAACTTTGAGATGTCACAAATTTAACCAAATGACTTAAAATCAAAAGCTTTTAGAACTCACCTTGTTCAAAGCATATGCACATTTTTGAGGTTTTTAATGTTTTTTCTATAGTTTACCTCGGTGATCATTCCAAGATCCTTAGCATCCAAGTTTTATCCCAAATGTTAGTTCAACAACCAAGAAAACAAAGTGAAGAAAAATCAAAACCAAAACCACCTCAAATGAATGAACAAATATTTAAGCCAAAGATGGAAATTTAGTTTGATATAATTTGGTAATTTTGATGAAATGTTTGTATGCTTTCTCTTCTTTTTCTAAGTTTTACACTATTTTTGTTTTATGGATTTTCTTAGCGTAATCATTCAATCTTTTATATTCTTTCTCTTTCCAATAATCCAGTGCTCTACACTTTTCTTTTTGAACTTTAAGATGTACCATATTCAAATGAGATAATTGTCTAAAGGACTATATGGCATGTTATAGAAGGCTAGATAAAGGTTAATGATCTTCCAATACCTATTTTGTGATTAAATTCTTTCTTCCAAAGTTTTGGCTTCAATTGCTAATTGTATTCCCTTTGCATCTTTGTATAGCCTTTTTGCCTCTTTCTCTTGATAATAATCGGGTGATTTGTATATCGATTTCTAATTTTTTCTTGATTTGATCCCTTTATTCATCTGGAATTCATCAAAACATCAATTAATTATCAAATTTATCACTTATACAGCTTGAATTTGATGTTTCTTATCATTAACCAAATGCAAAGTAGAACAGGCCAAATGCAACTCAAAACAGACTGAATGCAACTCAGAACAGACCGAATGCAACTCAGAATAGACCGAATGTAACTTAGAATAGATCGAATGCAACTTAGGACACATCGAATGCAACTTAGAACATACTGAATGCTATGCAATATTTACCAAATATTTATGGAGAATTTCCTAAATGATATGCAAACTTTTCTAAATGATATGAAAACTGTACTAAATGATATTGAAATTTCCCTAAATGATATACAAATTTCCCTAATGATATGAAAACTACCATAATGAGATTCAAAATTTCCTAAATTAGATTCAAACTTCCCTAAATGAAATTCAAACATCCCTAAATGATATGCACACTTCCCTAAATAATCTGCAAACTTCCCTAAATGTTATGCAAACTTCACTAAATGATAGAATTCATTAAAAATGTATGGCATAACCATCAAGTAGAGCTTGTTCAACATCCAAAACCAAATGTGAGCTTCTTTGGACCAAGTGTGAGCTTCTTTTCACCAGGTGCTAGATTCTTTATACCAGGTGTGAGCTTTTAGTGTTCGGATGCTAGCTTTCACAAACCAAGTGTGAGACACTTAGTACCAAGTGCGAGGGTGTTTGTACCAAATGTGAGCTTCTTTAGACCACGTGCAAGAATCTGATGATTTCAAAGAATCTACAATGTAAACCCTTCAAAATTAATGTTAGAATATGAGGCTTGGGCGCCAAATGTAGTTTGTAAACCTGCATGAAACATTAGTATAACATACTTTTCAATCAAATTTGAAAGATCTAACTAGTTTAACCAATTTTAAAAATGAAAGCAAATTAAGAGCGTCTCATGGATCTTTAGCTAGAAGGACTAAATGAATGCTCTCAGCTACAAAACATCCTAAAGTGACAACCCCTAGAATGATAATTATGCTTATAATGATGAAAAAGATGGATCTAAGATGAAAATATATGCAAATTAAGATGAATTTCCCTATTCTATTGCTCAAAATCTATTTAAACATGGATTAATTTTTCATTATGATGATACTACTCAATAACTCTTTGATGCTAGAAATGCTTAATGTTATGCTCAATTCAACAAAATATACTTTCTATGAAGTAAATTATTACTCTAAATGTGAATTGGTAAGTTTACACTAAGAAATGCCTTCTATTTATAGGAATTCCCAAGGGTAGGGGGTGAGTTTGATTAACCATGGTCAAAGTAGGTCTGAAGTTAAGGTTGAGTGATATATTTCAAATAGGGGTCAAGATGACAAAATGAGTGGTGAAGATAGAAAAGGCTAAATGAGTGGCTAAGATAGAAAAGACTTGTAGTGATCCATGTGCTCTCAATCCTCTCTTCTCATTTGATAATTGATTTTTGTCCCTTAGTGGTTGTTGGAAAAAATTATGAATTAATTAATTCAAACAATTAATTAAATTAGCCATGTAAGGGAATTAGATGGGTTGCATTTGATTTGTTTAATTGAACTATATAACTAATTGATTAAATAAATTACATAGTTTAATTAATCCATTTTGGCTTGAATTTAATTGATTAATGGCTTTGTTAATTAATCCATGATGTTGACTTGATTTGACTACTTTGACTTTGGTTTATCAATTTAGGGTTCTACAAAAACAACAAGCACCTAACATACAAGAGAGGCTCAATATTCATATAAAATGCAAGTGGAGGCATATGAATTGGGATATAGTTCCTTAAGATTCATGAAACCCTCAAATTTGCATTAGAAATGCCTAGGAAAGTGAGGGGGATATTAATGCCTCCACACTATGGAAAATTTGGATGTGGAGAAGAGGGAAAAGACATTTAGTAGGGGATCTAGGAGAAACATTTACACATAAGATCTTCAGTTTTATAAGGCTTCAATTTTTCTGTCTCTTCTTCGCTTTAAACAAGGAAAACCAGTGCTTACAATCATATAATCTATAGCCTCTAAATCATTCAATGAAGGCCCATAAAATGTAGTGAGGACATATTCCCAATGCTGGTAATAAGGGCTCAAACACAACTTGCTCCAGCCATAACTACGTTGGAATTATATGATGTGCCCAGTGACTAAGAGGGGGATGAATCAGGAAACAATAAAACTTAATCCTTTAATCCACAATTAGATTAACTTATTTTTTTTCATGCATATAACTTGAAAGTAAAGAATCAGATAGAACACATAACACAATATTTGGTTACCCAGAAACCTTCCAAAAGAAAGTAAAACTAGGGTGGGGATAATACCCACAAGATTTAGTACTATAGTATAAATTTAGCCTGTTAGAGCTTACATTGACCACTTTTAATGGTATGCCATGTTAGGAGCATAGAAAGGACTGTTAGGTCCACCTTGTTAAAGGATTTTCTTGATCCACCTGTGAGAATGAACCAGTTGATGATCTTCTCTGTGCAATTGTGATTGTTGAATAAGATCCTTTGAATATAACTGATCACCTTAATGTGATAGATAAGACTCTACTATTCTAAACACTTATGCACTTAACTCAAACTGGCATTTGCATGCCTTATGCATACATATCATATATAGTGCATCTTCTTCTCATATTGGATAAAACAAAATATCTTACATATATATATTTATCCAACAAATAACTCTGTAAGTCAGCTTGCAATAAACAAAATTATATTTAACAATATATGCAAATTCGGCTTCAAACTGTCACTCAGGTCCAAAAGACTACTCGGATGATAAACTATCACTCGGGCGATACTAAACGCTCAGGTGATACTAAACACTTCGGTGATGCTGAACACTCGGGAAAAACTGTATACTCGGGTAACACTGAATGACTAAGTGTTTTGACACTAATTGACAATATGTCTTTCCATAAGGTCTACAATCTCCCCCTTTGGAATTAGTGACAAACACACTTATCATTAAACTTTGTATCTGATATGTCAAAACTCCCCCTTACTGATTGCTCGGGTTTTGACACTTGCTATGTTGCTCGGGTCCAACTGAATCTATTTTTGTATTTTTCAAAATTTTTATTGTAAAATATATCTTCTACACTATTCACTGTACATGTGATATTTACAATGACATTTCCCTCTTATACAATGATATTTCCCCCTTGTTTTTAACAAGAATGCCAAAAAAAATGTAATCTACAGGGTTATCCCGAAGTAGGATAGAAAATCACTATGTACCTTCAAAATTTGAGATAGAGTGTTGTCCCAGTTGTCTTGTAGCACCTTCAAGATGTGAAATTCAACTTGTAGTTCTGCAGGTAGCTCTATCATTAGCTCAGCAATTGAGAATTTGTTTTCATGAATGAGATTTTTAACATGTGTTATGCATTTATGTATTCCATCCATGTGTGGTAGAAGTTGGCTCTGGATTGTTGTAATATATTCTCTGATTCTTGGTTCTTCTCTCAACACTTCACCCTATAAATCAATAAGGTATTTTTATTTTCATGAAGTGAGCAAAACTAGTGCTCAGGTCAAGTTCTAATTGCCTTGCACTTTCCTTCATGTTGTTAGTAATAACTAAGAGGTGGGGTGAATCAATGGCCTCAAAAATATTCCAATAACCAACCCTTAAAACTTAGTACCACAATATTATACCTCTAGTTATCTTCAATCCTATAAGATGAATGCCTCCAAATACTTATATCAATTTACTACTGCTCAGAATACTTTGTAAAACCTTCTATTGTAGATTTACCGAATAGCAGTCTGTTAATTTACCGAAAGACAGTAAATTATCTAGAGTATACCGATCAATCCAATTAAGTTAAGTGTAATGCAAAACACTAAAGTAATGACTCATAAACACATTGACACATGGATTTTTAATGTGGAAACCCTGTTAAGGGAAAAAATACTTGGGACCGGTTGTTAATCCCTAAGTTCTATTGATGATTAGTGACCCACACTTAGTCATTTACTTAGGCAGTTTTAGTTGGTTATCATTGTGTTTGAGCTAAACATTCAAGGCCGAGAAACATTGCCAAGAAATTTTTAGGTTTCCAAGTTACATCATGCCGAGCTGAGTAGAATATTAAGTGTCGAGCGTTAGAGATGTGTTGTGACGAGCATAACAGTTTTTGCATACATGTCAAGATTAATTCAAACTTTGATGTAATTAGTTAAGGCCGACTTGTATGAGATCTAAGCTAACATTTGTACGCATTTAATATTTGTCTACTAAGTTAATTTTGCATTTAATTGTTTTATACTATGCATGGCATGGAGCCAATCAGAAAATCAGTATGCATTGGAGGTATAAACAATAAATATTGATCGTTGATCTAGATCACGCCGCCAGATCTGAAAAGATATAATAAGATGGCTTATAACCCTAAAAGGGAGTGTGTGTGAGAGAAAGAGAAATATAGAGAAGGGTTATGTGTTCATGAGAGATGAACAGCAAGTCATTTTGAGAAGAAGCCTAGATCAAGCAGAATGACAGATCAGTGAAAATTAGAGTAAAGACATATCAGATTGAGAGATCACAGAGGTTATTGAAAAGAGAAGATCCATCATCAGCATCTGAGTGCATAATGAAGGATCACTACTTGGAACATTCTAACAGGTGTGTCAGGTTAAATCTCTTAACATAGTGGTTTTAGCAGACTGTTTCAAATCTCTTATCCAAGTGCTTACTTTACTGTAAGTTGAAATCCTTTAACAAGGTAGATTGTAATGATCTTTAGTTCTCAACAGAATAGACCTTTAACCAGGTAGATTGCATATTGCAATCAAACTTTTGTAGCCCTAACAGGTACACTTTATTGTTGTAGTAGTGAAGATTTTGTGGGTATCATCCCCACCCCAGTTTTACCTATTTGGGTTTCTGGGTTACCAAAATTTTGTGTTATGAGTTACATATTTGATGTTATGGATGCTATCTGATGTTAGGTTA
>MU226793.1:5700885-5720967 GCA_018584345.1 Thuja plicata
AGTTGGGAAAAGTCATTGAGAATCAGAAGATTGAGATCTAGCTAGCATTACATCAGCTTGAGATAGCAAGACAAGAATTGAAGAAATCATTGACAGCTAGGAAAGATTTGGCCAAACAAATGAATGATGCTCATTACCAGGAAGATGACACTGCAAATCTATTTCAGAATGAATATTCTACTGAGAGCGATGCAGAAATTGTAGATCTACTGGAAAGAACAATGCACTGTGTGAAGAAGTTAGAAACTTGAAAAGAGAACAAGAAATCCAGACAGTGAGACTATGTGAAGTATTGGAACAAAAGAAGAAAGCTGAAGATGACAAAACTATGGTAGAAGAAGAAAAAAGAATGATATCTGTCAGACTTGATGAAAGGACACATGATGTGCAGATGATGAAAATCAATCAGGTTGACATGGAAAATCAACTGCTACTTGCAAATCAAGAGATTCGTAGGAAAGATATGGAAATGATAAATCTGAGATCTGAGAAAAATCAATTGAAAGATGATCTAAGATCTAAGAAGGAACTTAATGAAAGGTTGAATAGACCTAATGAAGCTTTGACTCATTTTGAGAATTTGATGGAAGCATCAAGAAGGTCAAAGGATTCTTCTGGATTAGGTTACACAGAACCAAAGATATTTGCTGAGAAAGGATAATCATCTAAGAATGGTGAAAGGAGGAATGCAAAGACAAATCACAACAAGCATGTTTGCCACCACTATGGAAAACCAAGTCATACAGAAAACATTTTCCAAAGCAAGAAAGGTGAGTCCAATCCTAAACCTAAGTTTAAAGGTTACTGTTTTAATTGAAAGAAATTTGGACATAAAGCACATGAATGTTGGGCTGAAGAAAGTGATGCACCCCCCAAACCAAGATTTAATGGTTATTGTTACAAGTGTCAGAAACATGGTCATAAGGCACAAGACTATAGATCCAATGCTAAACAGCAATGGACATCCAAGACATAAACAAAAGCATCTAAGAGAGGCAACACTTGCAACTGGGATTATAATACAAGCCAGAGTATTCATTACCGTGAATAATATGGACATGCACCTGAAGATTGCTAAAAGACACATGCTAGAGGGAAATCTAAGAGTTGAATGAATGGAAGCTTAGTCTGTTTTAGTTGTTTGAAGATAGGACACACTAAGAGAGAGTGTAGGACAAGAGTTCCTACTCCTACTGTTGAATAAGTAAGAGCACAGATGAATCGTACATGGGTAAAGAAAAGAGAGCCGAGCAGCAATGAATCCCTTGAAGCCGAGGTCACCCAATCCAATGGATCAGGTGATCATACCATCTCCAACTGAGCAATAGAGGTATGTAAGGAACTGCATTCAAATTTTTAATCTTACATCAGTTCCTAATATGTAAAAGTGCCAAAGTCCATATATACATATGATAAGATGTACCAGGACATGTTTGTGACAAGTGCCGAGAAGAGTTACCTGCACTATAGGTACCAAGTTGGTTGGCCAAGTAAGTTGTGATGGCTGAGTGTGGTAAGCCGAGTGATATGCAAGTTGTGTTAGTCAGCCAATGACAGCTGGCTTGTACTAACCTAACAGACAAAATATTTAATTCTTACCTACCTTGACCTTTCAAGTCTATATATGGATGAACGATCTATTATTCACTTTAACCTTGCAATTTTCAGCATTTACAAAGTGATCAAAGAAGTTGCAGATTTGATCTAAGTGAATTTTTTTTACATAATTTTGTCAGCATGCTGTCAGCAACCCTAAGTTGAATAGTGTGAAGTGATTTCTTGCTGAGGTACTCTATTCTTCATTTTTGAACCCTAACCTCAAGAGATTATGGTTGCGATTTCTTCTGCACCAGTTAAGGGAATGGAAGAAGATTTGAATCAAATTAAGCTAGTAAGGAGTGATGCACGTGCACCACCAAACTTTTGTGTCATCCCAGAAAGCGCAATTATGAGTGATTTGAACGAATCCATTTCATCGATCCCACCAAAGGTACTTATGATTCATGATGTTAGATCATGCTACATGGTTAAAATTGGTGAAGTGGGCAACATCGAATTGAGAAATTCCTATGACAAGTTGTGTGAGAATGGAATTCTTAAAGACAAATTCAAACATTTAGCCGACAAAGGGTTAACTTGTGCTCTAGATTTTCTGACAGAATTCAAGGATGAATGGATTAAGTTTGTCCTAAGCCAAGTTCATAATATGCATATGTGGCTGGAAAATGGACTAGTAAAGATCACAAAAGGTATTATCCAGCAAGTTACTGGGTATCATGTTATCAGTGGTAAACAAACTATGAGAGACCAAAGCAAAGAAGAGATAGTAACTAACACTGGAGGTATTTGGAACAATAGAGGAATGACTATCTCTATAATTATTGACTTGGAACTTGATTTTGGAGTGACAGTGATTGCTCACAAATTCTATCAGTCAAGCTGACTGGATAGTGTTCCCTGTATAGCAGTCAACCAAGCATGGAAGATAGTTAAAAAGAATCACACCTATGACCTTGTCGAGCTACAGTTGACACAACTAGCCGAGAACTTACTATCAATCAGGAAAGCCAAAATCTCATCATGTAAGTTTGGCTCTTTGTTAATGTGTATGTTTTTCTATGTACAGAAGTCATTTCCTACTCTAGGAAATATTGTCTGGAAAAAGGATAGACCCATCACTTTACAGATTAGTGAATGTATTCAGAAATTAGGCAGCAATTTCAATGGTATTATGGGAAGTTATTTTGTGGAATTCAAAAAGAGAATGAGGTTGAGGACCAAAATTCCGAATTCACTTGTGGAGAACCACAATGATGAGATATGTTTCTTAGTGAATATAGACTACACATATATTCAGGCTATGACACCTAGGGTATCATGGCTGGAGCCATTTCCCTATGAAGTAAATATTGATGAAACATCAGCAGCTATCACAGCACTCCTAGCAGAGGATATTGATACTAAAGCTAAAAGATTCAAAAAAATTGATGAAGCTAAGGCAAATATTTTGATAAATCTTAAGGCAGGAACCATGGAAAGAAAAAGGAAAAAGATTGTTGGCTTTCTGAGTGATGAAGAGCAAGAGGATGCACCTCTAGACATATCAACTGGACAAGGAGAAGATGTATCTAAGGAACAAGAAGTAGAATTCAGTGAACCTGAAGAAGAGGTCACTACTAAGGCAAAAGGGAAGAGGCCAGCAGTAGCAAAGGTAAAAAAGCTGAGTAAAGAAAAACCCAGGGTTACCCCTCCCATTGTAAATCATCCAAGGACAAGGGCATCTGTCGCCACATAACCAGTAGAGCAGACTAAAGTCTATGCAAAGAATATTGGAGAAAGTAGTTATGGATTGAGGACTAAATTAGCAACAAAGGCTGTGTCGAGCCTACAAGTTAAAAGATCAAGAATAAAATTGAATTTGGATCCAAAAAGTGATGGGGACATGACTGAAACTGATGAACCCAGTAACATACCAACTGCATCATTCAAGAAACCTACAGATATTGATGAGGTATGTGAAAATTTGAGAAATTTTGCAGGGTTATCTGGTTTTAAGTTTATAAGGTATGAACAATTGAAGGTAGGAGATAAACATAAGGTTCAAGAAGCTCTCCTAGACATGATGTGTAATTTCAAATTAACCCCTACAACAATAGGAAACAATGTGTCAAGTGAGTTGTATGAATTTCTATTTGGTAAGTGGGAATTTGCACTCACAACTAAGAGACAAATTAGGGAGGGTACTTTAGCTCAAGTCATTCTTGAGCTAACAAGGAAATAGAGATAAAAAAAATTTGAAGAGTACAAGCACAAATTTCTACCTAAACATAGAGGTTACGCTATTTTGAAGAATGATATTAAAGGGATAGTACAGCAGAGTACTAGAATTTGGAAGGAAGTTTTTGGACTAATTGTTTCAAAAGAAAAGAGAACTGATGAAGGACCATCTAAGCTGAAGGATAAGGAAATTTAATCCACCCTTTTACCATAGATTTCAATAGTTCACATTTCAACTAAGTTTGAGAAGACTAGAACAGATGCACAAGATCAATCAGAGATAGTTAACACTATTGATCTGACTATTGATAGTCTGATTGATGTGACAATTGATGACTCTAGAAATATGGTTGCCAAGGGTCAGGATGAGCTGAGGGACTCAACTATTGAATCACCTATCAAGGCAACTGAGGCTGAAGAAGAGAAGATCACAGAAAAAGAAGAAAGAAATCAAAATAAATCTGAAGATAAGGATGCTCAAGATGAAGCAGAAAAGGATAAGACAATTGAACAAGAGGTAATTGTTCAACATTCACCTATTTTAGAGGTTGTAAAATCAATACTAGATAGTAGTGAGGAGATAAAAGATACTAATAGTGAGCCTAAAGAAAAAGAGGCAATGCAAGTGTTGGTTGAACTACCACACTATGCATCATCAACTCCCACTGGAACCAAGACAGGAAGTATGCCTGATTAGCAGGCAATTTTGATTGAACTTAAAGATGCAATGGTGTCAACTACTAAATCTAGAAAAGGTATTGTAGAAATGAAGCCGAGCAGTAGTTCACCTGAATTCAAGAGGAGGAAAGTTATGAGGAAGAAGTCTCTGATTCTGGATGTCACATTAGATGAAGTTATTGTGATTCCACCATGGGATCCCAATGTTTTGTCTTATGAACATATTGAGACTCTTCAGGAGTTAATTAAGAGGAAGAAAAGATAGGAGGAACTGAAAAGGGAGAAAAAGAAAAAGCAAGTGTTACATGACATAAAAAGATATATTTGTAAAGGATTTTGACATGGAAGATGAAAACCCTCAAGCCCCTATTCTTGAACAACTAGTTCACATTGTGCAAAAGGTAAATGATGACAATATTGAAGCCAATGAGAAACTATTGCAATGGTCCAAGAGGAAATTTGAGAACAAGGTACTTGCAAAAATCTCAGGAGAGATTGCAGTTAAACAGGTTGAACTTTCTTCTCTGATAGAAATTTTAGAAGGAGTTGCAACAAATGTCTATTCATTGTATAAGAGGTTATCTAATGTTGAATTCTTCACAAAAGATAATAAACATACTTTAGAGAAATTCTAACTAGACCTTAAGTCAACCGAAATTTCACTGAGTATGGATGCTAGCACTAGCTCCTTACATTTTAACAAGTTGACTTATGCACAAAGGAGGATAGCCGAGCTCATGGCTGAAGATTGTTAGATTAGGACTAAGTTGATTACTATTCAGACAAGTCTGATACCTCGTTTGGAGGTCATTCAGAAAGAAATTTTATTTGCAAATGAATTGATTAAGAGAGACTCTCATCTCTCAACTGCAAAAATCTTATTAAGTCTAGTTGTCAAGCTAGAAGTGAAAATAGAGGTTATGAAGTTTGTCAAGGACAGTTGGGACTCTGCATTTGAGTCTACCTTACAACTTCATAAATAGTTTTTGGACAAGAATAACTTGACCCCACCAGCAATTAGTGACAAAAACAAGGGGGAAACTGACAGGACTAACAAGGATACAACATAAAGGAGATCAGAACAGGTATCCATGTAAATATTTTTTTGAAGGCGTGTATACTATGTAAAGTTTTGTATGTAGTATGATGTACATTCCTAGGGGGAGTATAGTATGTGCTTAGGAAATATTTTGGATGAAATGAATTTTAATGATAAGTGTGTTTTTGCCACTAATATCAAAGGGGGAAATTGTTAATCCCTAAGTTCTATTGATGATTAGTGACCCACACTTAGTCATTTACTTAGGCAATTTTAGTTGGTTATCACTGTGGCCAAGCTAAACATTCAAGGTCGAGCAACATTGCTAAGCAAGTTTTATGTTGTCGAGTTACAATGTGCCGAGCCGAGTAGAATATTAAGTGCTGAGTGTCAGAGATGTGTTGTGCCGAGCAGAACAATTTTTCCATACATGTCAAGATTAATTCAAACTTTGATGTAATCAGTTAAGGCCAACTTGTATGAGATATGAGCTGACATTTGTACACATTTAATATTTGTCTACTGAGTTAATTTCACATTTAATTGTTTTATACTATGCATGGCATGGAGCCAATCAGAAAATTAGTATGCATTGGAGGTATAAACAATAGATCTCGATCGTTGATCTAGATCTCATCGCTAGATCTGAAAAGATATAATAAGATGACTTCTAACCCTAAAAGGGAGTGTGTGTGAGAGAAAGAGAAATATAGAGAAGGGTTATGTGTTCATGAGAGATGAATAGCAATTCATTTTGAGAAGAAGCATAGATCAAGCAGAATGACAGAGCAGTGAAAAGCATAGTAAAGACATATCAGATTAAGAGATCATAGAGGTTATTGAAAAAAGAAGATCCATCATCAGCATCTGAGTGCATAATGAAGGATCACTACTTGGAACATTCTAACAGGTGTGTCAAGTTAAATCTCTTAACAGAGTGGTTTTAGCAGACCATTTCAAATCTCTTAGCCAAGTGCTTACTTTACTGTAAGTTGAAATCCTTTAACAAGGTAGATTGTGATGATATTTAGTTCTTAACAGAATAGACCTTTAACAAGGTAGATTGCATATTGAAATCAAACTTTTGTAGCCCTAATAGGCACACTTTATTGCTGCAATAGTGAAGATTTTGTGGGTATCATCCCCACCCCAGTTTTTTACCTATTTGGGTTTCTGGGTTACCAAAATTCTGTGTTATGAGTTACATATTTGATGTTATGTATTCTATCTGATGTTAGTTTAAATTGATATATGTATTAATTTGGATGAATTTGTTTTAAGTGGTTTAGATTGAAGATCTGATTCACCCCCCCCCCCTCTTAGTATCTTGCTTTCNAAGTGGTTTAGATTGAAGATCTGATTCCCCCCCCCCCCCTCTTAGTATCTTGCTTTCCCATTCTTGTACTTCCAACACTGATAACCCAAAATTTTCACTCTTCTGCAGTGATCTCGATGAAGAGACAACCCTGTTAAAGGTTACAAACACAATGTTAGGTGTGACCTTGTTAGAGGATTTAACATTCTAGTCTGTCACTTGATATCGGGCATCTCTATGCTACCATCCTTGATTAAACACTCACTTGGCCTGTCAATAGGTATCTAGCATCTCATGCTATCTTCATGATCAAAATTTTTGATACTCCATTAGATGTATCTCAATATAGAAAGGATTTTTAAATCCCACTTGGTTAAGAGATTTTCTGAATCAATGGTCAAACTGAAACAATATGATCTATTCACATATACAACTTATACTTGCAGATTTTTAGATCTATTATAATCTCACAAAACTATTCTGATCAATATAACTCTGTTTATACCTTTTCTCCACTTCTATTCTTCTCGGTGATGTTGTGCTCTGTTGCTCAATGTTCACAAAATTCTTTAGCTCTTTTGGCAGCTTGTTGATCAGCACTGTATGAAGTTGCTCTTCATTAATTTCTCTTCAGCATCCTCTTTTCCTTATCTCCCCACACCAATTTGTAATGAATTGATTTGTCTCTTTATAGACATGATATCACCATTGTTAGGTTCTTGATCTTCTTGATCTTGGCATGATCCAAAATTCTTTCCAATCAAATTTAAATAAAAACTCATATTTTATCTCATTGAGATCTTCTTGCCAACTCGACAAAACAACTTTAAATTAATTACTTATCTCTGGCTTATCTTGTTGATGAAAACAATGATAACTACTAGTTAACTCTATATTTATCTATGCCAACTAGATATTTTATCATTTCTGAACTCAAGTTAATTTTGGTTAACTCTTTGATAGTGTCGATCAACGCTCCAGTTCTCCTCGGGCTTCTCCATCAATTTACACTATGTTTCTGGCCGTCGGGTATGCTTGTGATTCTACTCGTCGGTAATGCTCGTTGATGTTATTTCTTGGGCATCACTGTGACTTGATTGTCGATGATCTCTATCCATCAGATTCCACTGGCCATCAGTGTTTTTAGTCACATTATGAATACTTGTCTTTTATGCATTACAGAAAGCATAATCTTTATCTCTCTAATCCTCTGAAGTCTTTGATACTTTGATTATAACCGATTAGATTATATCAAGTTGACATCAATGAAAATACAATCTATTAACCAAATTAATGTCTTGTATTATTCTTCTGCATTTCGGTTATCAAGTTAACATCTTCAAACATTCAATTAGTTACATGTCATCAATCTCTCCCTTTGGCATTGATGGAAACATACTATTCTATTACTAATACAATATGAAATATACAGTTTCATCAAGCTTTCCTAATGTAACTATTATAAATGTCTGGCTCTCAGTAAGCTCAAAAATAGCTTAGATTTGTTTCTTGCAGAATGGTTTTCTTCAATCTTCAATCCCTTTACTGGATAGATGTATCATCTAATATATTTGTTCTGATATGTTCTCTGCCTTGACTGTTCCTCTTCTTGATAATCTCTTTTTCCTTTGACAACATTCTTTCTCTTTGTCTGAACTCTCTCCCTTTGTTACTTCTCTCCCTTAGATGGATATTTCATGTGTAATCAATTTCTCTCCCTTAGAATATTGATTAACTCTTCCTTTCTTATTCTCAAGAACTTCTATTCATGGATAATGATATAATCTTTCTTTTTATCATATCTCTCCTTTATGTGATATTGAGATCATCTCTCCCTTTGTATGATAAAGTAGATTTATCCCTTATGATAATGAGAACATCTCTCCCTTTTCCTTTATGATAATTAGAAGATCATCTCTCCCTTTGACAACAATGCCAAACAAGAATACTTCCCTTGATTTATCATCTATATCATGTTCCATCTCTTTGCATAATATATTCCTTGAATTTCCCTATCCATCAGCAATACAATGTCTCTGGTCTTCAGTGTAGATATTGTACCTTGAAATGTACAGATGTATCTGTTGCTTTCCATCTTAGTGTTTGCATCAACATGACCGATCTTCAGATTTGGTATAGGATGATGCAACCTCCTAGTCAGATTATTGACTGATAGACAAGGGTTGAACCCCTAGTCTCTTAGGTACTCAAAAGTATCCTTTGGTAATGACTTGGTGAATATATCAGCTAACTGTTCCTTTGATTGAACATATTCCAATGTCACTTCCTTTTCTTGCACTTGTTCTCTCAGATAATGATACTTGATAGTAATATGTAAAGTCTTAGCATGCATGACTGGATTTTTAGAAATGTTTATTGCACTGGTATTATCACAATAGATATTTATTGGTTCAAGGATCTTCATATGCATACCTTCCAGTAATTGTTTGATCCATGCAATATTAGAGAAATTTGTAGCAGCAGCCAAATACTTTGCTTCTACAATAGACTAAGAGATGCATCCTTACTTCTTTCTTATCCATGTGACAAGTCTGTCACCCATGAAGAATGCTCCTCCAGTTGTGCTCTTTCGGTCATCAATGTTTCCAGCCCAATTAGCATCTGTATAGACTTGTAGCTCAAATTTTCCTTCTTTCTTGTGCCATAATACATAGTCCTTGGTGTTCTTCAGATATCTTAGAATTCTTTTGACACCAGTCATATGTGATTCTTTGGGATTAGCAGATAATCTTGCAACTATCCCCACTGCATGTGCTATATCTGGTCTGGTGTGAACAACATACATCAATTTTCCAATCATTGATCTATATAAGGTCTGATTTACCTCATTTTTCTTGTCTTCTTTTGTCAACTTGCATCTAGTAGCCATAGGTGTTCCAACTGGTTTGGAATCTTCCATCTTGAATATCTTTAGCACTTCCTTGATGTATTTGCACTGAGTGATATAAATGCTTGCATCTTGTTGAAGAATCTGTAGACCAAGAAAGAATTTGATCTCTCCAAACATAGACATTTCAAATTCCTTACTCATTTCATTAGCAAAGGATTTGCATAACAATTTATTTCCCCCAAAAATGATATCATCGACAAAAATTTCAGCAATCAGAATATTACCATCGGTATCTTCTTTTAAGTACAGATTGCTATTTTCACTTCTTCTAACAAATTTTATGCTAATGAGATATGAGTGAAGTCTTTCATACTAGGCTCTTGATGCTTGTTTCAATCCATACAAGGCTTTGTGTAGTCTACATACCATGTTTCTCTTGTCTGGATCAACAAACCCTTCTGGTTGTTCAATGTATACCTCTTCTTCCAATATTCCATTTAGGAATGCAAATTTGACATCCATTTGGTATACCTTGAATCCTTTATATGCAGCATAATCAAGTAAGATTCTAACTCCTTCTAGTCTAGAAATGGGTGCAAAGGTTTCTCCATAATCAATACCTTCTTCTTGTGCATATCCCTTGCATATTAATCTTGCTTTATTTCTATTGACTTCTCCATTCTCATTTAGCTTGTTTATTAATATCCATTTGGTACTGATGACATTATTGTCATCTGGTCTCAGTACTAGTGTCCATGTATTCTTATTCTCAATCTATTCTATCTCTTCATACATAGCACTGACCCATTCTTCATTCTCAAGTGCATTGTAAACAGATTTAGGCTCAAAATCACAAATTAAACTTCTTGTGTTAAGTGACTTACTTCTTGTTCTTGTTCCATCCTTTTTGTCTCCTGTGATTTTATTCTATGAATGATGTCTTCTAACATAATTGGAAAGTCTCAGTTCAACTCTGTATTCATCATTCTGTTTATCTTCTTCACCTTCATTTTCATCTCCATTGTTAGGAACATCATCTTGATTATTATCCTGATCATTGGTAATTGCATCCTGATGCTCAAGTGTAATGCTCTAATGCTCAAGAGTGACACATTGTTGCTCGGGTAGAGTGTCAGGTTATGTATAGACAATCCTTTTGTAGTCCTCTGGTTCCTTTCTCTTTCCTTATCATTCTTTTTTGCAAATTCATCTATTTTCACATTTGCACTTTCAATGATTTTGTTAGATGACTTGTTAAGACATTTATAAGGCTTTCTTTTGGTTGAGTACCCTAGAAAGATACCTTCTTCACTTTTGCAATCAAGTTTTCCATTTCTATCATCCTTCAATATATAACATTGACTACCAAAGATTCTGAAGTAACTTACTTTGGGTGTATGGCCATACCAAAGCTCATATGGTGTCTTATTTGTGTCCTTCTTCAATTGAACTTTGTTTAGTGTATAGATAGCAGTACTGACAGCTTCCCTCCAGAATGTTTGAGTGATTCTTTTCTCAATCATCAATGTTCTTTCACAGTCAATAATTGATTTGTTTCTCCTCTCAGCAATTCCATTTTTTTGTGGTGTCCGTGGTGTAGAAACTTGTCTTTTAATTCCATGCTCATTGCAATAGTAAGTGACTTCTCCTGAAGTAAATTCCCCTCCTCTATCTGAACTTAAGCATTTCAATTTCTTTTCACTTTGTTTTTCTACCATTGTTTTGTATCATTTAAACATCTTAAATGCTTCTGATTTATATTTTAAAAACATGAATGTCATCATTCTAGAAAAATCATCAACAAAGAGAATAAAATACATATCTCCATAGTATCTCTTTTTCCTCATGGGTCCACGTAGATCTGTATGGACTAATTCTATAATTGCAGTAGATGTATGGGTTTTGCTCTTGAAACTAGACTTTGTCATCTTACCTTTTTGACAATTCTTGCACATGATATGCTCGAGCTTAGGCATTGTCAGTAAGCCTCTGACATTCTTTTTGTTGCTTATCTTTATCATGTTGTCAAATTTCACATGACACAATCTTTTGTGCCACAACCATAAGTCTTCATTTCTATCCATCAAACAAGTGGTGTTAGTGTCATCAATATAGAAAAGGTTACCTTTTGTCTGCTCACCGATACCAATCAATCTTCCTGATTCATTGAAGATCTTTGCCTTCTTATTTTCAAATGCTACTCTGTGACCTGAATTGTTCAACTAAGAAACACTTAACAAATTGTAATTCAGTCCTTTAACCCGGTAATCATTTTCATATTTAATCAGGTTATTCAACATTATGGTTCTTTTACCTTCAACTGGACAAGGTGTATCATTTCCCATTCTTACTGAACCACCATTATAGTATTTAAAAGTCTCAAACTTTTTTTTATCACCAGTCATATGGTGAGTGCAGCCACTATCTATGATCCAGATGTCATTTTTACTAACTTTAGATATGAATGCAATTTCTACATACCTTTCTTCATCTTCATCTGAATCATCCTTCATGGCTACAAATACCATCTCGATGTCTTCTTCTGATTGGGTGTCAGTTTCATCAACTCTATTCTTAGCTAGGTAACAATCTTTCTTCCCTTTGTCCTTGTAGTCTCAGGTATCTTTCTTTTCAAATTGTCGATTGCTCCGGTAATCTCTATTATCACCTTTATCAAACTTCTTCCCATAAGGTCTGTCATTTCCTCTGTCATCTTTTCTTCAGTTTGGACATCTTGCAAAAAAGTGTCCAACCTCTTTACAATTGAAACATACAAGTGGTAATTTACCTTTGTATCTATCTTTGCCTCTCTGCAATCTTCTTTTCATTAGTGCTTCAATTTCATCAAGTCCTTGATCCTCATTATCACTTTCACTATCATTTCTAACAGCATGTCTATGACTTGAGTTACTTATCTTTAGAGAAGATTTGAATGTAGATTCTATGGATGGTAAGACACTATTGTTAAATTTATTCATCTCAAATGAAATTATTCTACCAATCAGACTATCTAGAGTAACTGTATTGTTTTCAACTGATCTCATTTCTTGAATAGCAGAAACTCTAATAGCATAAACAAGCAATAAGGTTCTTAAGATTTTTCTTACCACTATCTCCTCTTCAAGTACACCTCCAACTCCACAGAAATCATTTACTACCTCTTTGATTCTACAGCTATACTGAGTAATGTTTTCTCCTTCTTTCATCCTTAGGTCGTCAAACCTCCCTCTTAGGATTTCTACCTTTTCCCTTAGTACATTAGCATCTCCTCCATATACAAGCTTCAACTTATCCCACATTTTCTTTGTAGAGGTGCAATTTTTGACATCTTCAAACTCAGGATAAGAGAGTGATGATGCAATTTCTATCATCATGTAGTTATTCTCATGATTGACTCTTAATTTCTCAAGAGTATGAGGTCATGTAGGCAACACATATTCAGTATCCAAGTATTGAACAATATTATTTCCAATACCTGATAGGTGGAGTCTTATTCTTCTTTTCCATGATGAAAAGCTATCTTTATTCAACTTGGGCACATTGTGTTTGTTCATCTTGTGATCTTTTTCTTGATTTTTTAAGCTCCCTTTCTAAGCACACAAGCTATGATACAAATTGTTAGTAATAACTGAGAGGGGGGGTGAATCAGCAGCCTCAAAAATATTCCAATAATCAACCCTTAAAAATTAGTATCACAATATTATACCTATAGTTGTCTTCAGTCCTATAATATGAATGCCTCCAAATACTTATATCAATTTACTACTGCTCGAAATTCTTTGTAAAACCTTCTACTGTAGATTTACCGAATAGCAGTCTGTTAATTTACTGAAAGACAGTAAATTATCTAGAGTATATAAATCAATCCAATTAAGTTAAGTGTAATGCAAAACACTAAAGTAATGACTCATAAACACATTGACACATGGATTTTTTACATGGAAACCCTATTAAGGGAAAATCCACTTGGGACCGGTAACCCAAAATTTTCACTTTTCTGAAGTTAGCTCGGTGAAGAGCCAACCCTGTTAAAGGTTACAATCACACTGTTAGGTGTGACCTTGTTAGAGAATTTAAAAGTTTAGTCTTTTACTTGATAGTGGGAATCTCTATGCTACCATCCTTGATCAAACACTCACTTGGCCTATCAATAGGTATCTAGCATCTCATGCTATCTTCATGATAAAAAATTTTGATACTCCATTGGATGTATCTCAATATAGAAAGGATCTTAAAATCCTGCTCAGTTAAGAGACTTTCTGAATCAATGGCTAAACTGAAATAGTATGATCTGTTCACATATACAACTTATACTTGCAGATTTTCAAATCTATTGTAATATCACAAAACTATTATGATCAATATAACTATGTTTATACCTTTGCTCCACTTTGATTCTGCTTGGTGATGTTGTGCTCTATTGCTTGGTGTCTGCAGAATTCTTTAGCTCTTTCCTTAGCTTTTTGATCAA
The DNA here is from genome assembly GCA_018584345.1 of Thuja plicata. NCBI lineage: Eukaryota > Viridiplantae > Streptophyta > Pinopsida > Cupressales > Cupressaceae > Thuja > Thuja plicata. The sequence continues at coordinate 5,715,017 of MU226793.1, forward strand.
CACTGTATGAATTTGCTCTTCATCAATTTCTCTTCAGCATCCTCTTTTCCTTATCTCCCCACACAAATTCGTAATGAATTGATTTGTCTCTTTATAGACATGATATCATCATTGTTAGGTTCTTGATCTTCTTGATCTTGGTGTGATCCACAATTCTTGCCAATCAGATTTAAAGAAAAACTCTTGTTTTATCTCACTGAGATCTTCTTGCCAACTAGACAAAATAGCTTTAAATCAATTACTTATCTCTGTCTTATCTTGTCGATGAAAAAAATGATAACTACTAGTTAACTCTATATTTATCTCTACTAGCTAGATATTTTGTCATTTCTAAACTCAAGTTAATTTTGGTTTAACTCTTTGGTAGCGGTGGTCAACACTCCAGTTCTCCTTGGGCTTCTCTGTCGGTTTACACTATGTTTCTAGCCATCGGGTATGCTTGTGATTCTGCTCATCGGTAATGCTTTTCAGTGTTCTTGCTTGGGCATCACTGTGACTTGACTGTTGGTGATCTCTATCCATCAGGTTCCACTAACCATCGGTGTTTGTAGTCACATTGTGAATACTTGTCTTTTATGCATTATAGAAAGCATAATCTTTATCTCTTTGATCCTCTAAATTATTTTATACTTTGATTATAACTTATTAGATTATATCAAGTTGACATCAATGACAATACAATCCATTAACTGATTTAATGTCTTGTATTATCCTTCTGCATTTCAGGTATCAACTTAACATCTTCAAACATTCAATCATTTATATGTCTGCATCGATCTTTACTAATTTTTTCTTATTTTCCATGGTAAAATTAGAGGAGTCACTCAAATTTACAAATGATGCTACCACATTTTTCACAGTAGTTTCTACAGTGCTGATAATCTATGTAAGTTGCACCTAGTCAATTACAATCTTATTTGCAATGTTCTCCAGAACCTTGTTCTCAAATTTCTTCTCTTCCTTCTCAAGTAACTTCTCTTGACCATTCATATCTGTATTGAACTTGTGGACAATGTCAACAAGTTGTTCCATTATTGATTCACTCTCATTGACTTCAATTTGCAAAGAATCTATAAATATGCCTTTGACATCTTCAAGTACTTTGTTATTTTGTCTTTCCTTTCTAAGTTTTTGCTGTGAGGCTCTTTTCTTCCACAGTTCTCCCAAAATATCCATTTGTTCTATAGATAGGTTGGATAGATCCCAATTAGGAATCAAAATCTCTTTATCCAGATCTATCTCATCACTTATTACTACCTTTGGCTTAGGAATCAGTGAAGGAACAATTTCCTTACCTTTATCTACCTCATCCTTTGCTTCAGTATTCAATCCAATAAGGTCATTGACCTTTACAGTACCAATTGTTGGATCAACATTTACTGGTGAATTAATAGTAGAAATGTCTACCTTTCCTTTCTATGACTCGGGTGTGCATGTCTCAGTAGTAAGAGGAGCCTATTGCTTAGTCTTAGTTTGTTCAGATGTAGATTTTGCAACCTTGTATTTGCTCAGAGTTACTATATTGTGTATGGGAGATTGGGGTAGTGATTCCATTACCTCAACTGCAATCTTCTCTGTGTTGAACTCTTCAATAGTCTATACCTTGGGTAGAGTATCATCATTTCCTTGTGTTGGAGGGTCTATACTCGGTACTTCTTCCTTCACATTGCTTTTTTCTATCTCAAATATTGATTCCCAGACTAATGTGGCATGTTGGGCTACTTCTTCTATATTCTTGTTCAATATTTGGAATGCCCTGAATTTGGGGGTGTGATTATTCTCATATTTTCTCAAGGCCTCTTTTACTTCTTTTCCTTTCATTGCAGGCATGACCTACTTCAATGTCTCTTCCCTTATATCTCTTTCAATTTTTACTGCATTCTTCCAGGGAATAGATACTTCCTTAAATAAGTCTTTAGTCATATAACTCTTCAACTCAAAAGGGTCATATTTCTACTTTGTCATCTTCTCCACCACTGCTTGCTCAATTTTCTTCTTTTCTTCTTTTGTCCTAGAAGCATACTTCAGTGACTTCAAAGAACTCATGGCTCTTCCTTCTTTAAGGTATTTAATCTTCTGATAAGGTGTGGGTGTTGGTTTAGTGAAGACCACAATATCATCTTCATCATCATCCTCTTCATCACTTAGTATAAGTTTTCTCCTTGATCTCCTCAGGGTGACAATAGGAGTAGTGCCTTTTTCCTTTTTCTGTATGGGTGTTGTCTTCCTCTTCTTCTATGGAGGACTAACATCAGTTTCTTCCTTGTCATAATCAATTTCCTCTATCTTATCTATATCCTTTGTTTTAACTGTCTCCTCTTTACTCTCAGAGATTTTAGGAGAGTCGGAGGTCTTGCCATACTTCTTCTTAAATGTATCAAGTCTCCTCCTTCCTCTCTTCAATATCTTAGTAATCTCAATTTCTAAAGATATCCTACTCTTTGCTTCCTCATAGGTTCCAAAGCAAGGTGTCTTTGGATTGACAGGTTCATTCTCAAGAGCCTCTATGATATCTTTAGTGTTGTCATTATTAACTTCATATGGCAAGGTTTGTACCCATGCAACCCTAGGCTTTACTACTTGTATATATACTTTATCACAATCAACTAGAAAACTGATTTCATCTTTGTACTTTTCAACTAGTTGTTTGGGAATTCTATATCTAATTTGCATCTTCTGTTTGAAACTTTCAAAGTATCCATCCATAATGCTATCAAAATTATCTCCCATCTCAGCTATGAATTCATTAATTTGATGGGTGATTGGTCTATCCTTTTTCCATGCTACTATTCCTTTGGAGGGAAAGAGCTTCTCAACATAAAATAGTATGCAGATTAGAAGAGAACCAAACTTACATGAATTGGTTTTTGATACTTGGATGCTCTCTATATTCTTTCTCAACTAAGTGAGTTGCAATTGTGCTAGGTCAAATACCAGATTCTTCTTGACTAATTTGTAAGCTAGGTCAATAGCTTCGCATGAAACACTGTTGGGTCTGCTCAAGCTGTATATCTTGTGGGCTATCACATGAATGCCAAATTTCATCCCCATATTTGTTACTCCATTGAGTCTAATTCATCTTTCATCCCACTCGGCAAGAGTTAACTCAGCTAGTTCATCCCTGTTTAGGGTTTTGGTAGCTTTTGTCTTGTCTTGCATAGGGAACATGGTGACACGATGAATTATCTGCTTAGTGATCTTCACAGGATGATCCAACCATAGATTCATGTCATGAAAATGACTACATATCTCATCCATTTTTTTTGGAAGTCCCTCAACATATGCATGATATGTGTCAAACCCTTGGTTTTTATGTGTTTATGCTCAGGATTTAGATTCCCACCAGTACATAATTTCTCATATGTTTGATTCATCTCACTGGTTGCAAGCTCTTGTATCTTGCAGTGATAGAAGATGTGAATGTCATTAACCAGTAACACTCTCAGAGGGATTAGGGAATGAGCTCCCAGCGGGTCTATCTCCTTTGTAACTTTGGGATGAAGCTTGAACACTAGAGGATCACAAATTGCATTCCTCACTAGCATCTCTGAACCTTTCTTGACCATGCTGCTGGAAGTGGATGCCATTTATCTCGAATGAAATAATCAAACTCTGCTTTCAATCACGAATTCACACTGAATTTCTAAGGGCTCTGAATTGACTTGTAAACTAAAAGCTTTGTAAACAATACTCTTTACAATCCTTCATATATAAGATATTTTCGACCATTAGAGTATTTCATTAAATGCTTTGTACATAGTAGCTGGCGTGACTCAGGTGTTTCTCCAAGATTCACTCGGAAGCTTGGGTGAAACTAACTTTCCAGTTATCAATATTGCCCAACTCGGCTTGGGTGAGCTAGAGTGACTCAGGTGTAACTAACATTCTGACTTGGGTTGAACTAAAATATTTCAATATGCGGATAAGGACTATATTGCTTACCTGGAACTGATGTCGGATGGCTTGTATTGCATAGTTCCAATCATCTCCTTACTTTCCTATTTTTTAATGATAGATCCACCCATCTCACTATTTAGGGTGTCATTAGATTCTTCATTTCTTTGATCTAAATTATCTAAGGATTTCCTTACCCATTGCTTGCTCATCTGAGTTCTGATTTTTGAGACTTTCTCTTTACCATTCTCAAAACCAGTATCAACTTTTTCTCTGTTCATATAGTTATTGCTTAGATGACCGAGTTTCTTACACACATAGCATCTCTTAGTAGGATCTCTTTTTTTGAAGTGAGTCTTCATACAATTTGCACCAATGTGTCCATATTCACCACAATGACAACATCTATACCGAGTATTGTAATCCCAACCAAAAATTGCCTTGGCTAATTGTTCGGCAGGATTCCAATTCTTAGTTCTGTACTTAGAAGATTTATGACCTTGTTTGTTGCATTTGTAGCATTTCCCTTCAAACTAGGTTTATCTTTGCATTCACTTTATCTATGTCCATGTTTGTTGCAGCTATAGCATTTACCATTAAATTTTGACTTTCCATTGCTCCAACATTTATTTGATGTATGCCATGTCTTACCACAATGATTACATTTAGGTTTGTTGTTCCTTTGAGCTCCTTATTGTGAGGATTCACCTTGTTCAGTATAACCTAATCCAGTCTATCCATGATGTATGAGTTTTGTTTCCTAATCCATGCTAGTTTCCGAATTCATCATACTTTCATTTTTTTGCTTTTCAGTATTGAGATCATTATGCAGTCTTTCATTTTCTGTCCTTAGATTGATAGCTTCTTGTGTTGCATTGTTGAGTTGACTTACCAAATCAGCTTTCTAAAGTGATAAGTGTTAGATTTCTTTTTCTTTTTCTTCTAATCTTGTACTCAGTAGTCTTTTATCTTCTTGTGCTATATTTATGTCATCTTCTACTTTGTTCTTTAGTTCCATGACTTCACACATTCTGATTGAGTGAACTTCTTGTTCTCTTTTCAACTTTTTGATTTCTTCATGAGAATAAGATTCTTTGCAAGAAAGTCTTCAATGGCTGCATCAACTTCTTCTGAGCTTCTGTCTTTGCAAAATTCTTCAATTCTTTCTTCTATAAAGTTTTTCATTCATCTGCACTGCTAATTCTTTTCTTCTATTTAGGGAAAGAGAGATTTGCCCCTTAAATTTTATGATCTGATCCATGGCCACTTTAAGATCTATCTTTTCATTCTCAATGGCTTTCTCCAGTTTGTACATTTCCACATCCTCTGGTCTTTTCTCAAGCTGTTAAACTTCTGATAAGAGAACCACTTCTCTGATACCAATTGTTGGAATTATATGATGTGCCCAGTGACTGAGAGGGGGGGTGAATCAGGAACTAATAAAACTTAATCCTTTTAATCCACAATTAGATTAACTTATTTGTTTTCATGCATATAACTTGAAATTAAAGAATCAGACATAATACATAACACAATATTTGGTTACCCAGAAACCTTCCAAAAGAAAGTAAAACTGGGGTGGGGATGATACCCACAAGATTTAGTACTATAGTATAAATTTATCATGTTAGAGCTTACAATGACCACTTCTAATGGTTTGCCCTGTTATGAGCATAGAAAGGACTATTAGGTCCACCTTGTTAAAGGATTGTGTACAATACAATAAGTAATGGAACTCGGTTAAGAGATTTAAAGAAAGGACTATTAGCTCCATCTTGTTAAAGGATTTTGTTGATCCACCTATGAGAATGAACCAGTTGATGATCTGCTCTATGCAACTGTGGTTGCTGAATAAGATCCTTTGAATATAAATAATCACCTGAATGTGATAGATAAAACTCTATTATTCTGAACACTTCTGCACCTAACTCAAATTGCCATTTGCATGCCTTATACATACATATCATATATAGTGCATCTTCTTCTCATATTGGATAAAACAAACTATCTTACATATATATATATATATATACATATATATATATATATGTATATAT
>MU226793.1:5751073-5765240 GCA_018584345.1 Thuja plicata
ACCTTTGTATTTACCTTTGCCTCTCTACATTCTTCTGGCCATAAGTGCTTCAATTTCATCAAGATCATCTTCTTCACTTTCACTATCACTATCTTTTCTCATAGTGTTTTTATGACTTGATTTACTTGTTCTCATAGAATTTTTGAATGCAGACTCTATGTTTGGTAAGACACTATTATCAAAGTTATTCATCTCAAATGAAATCAGTCTTTCAATTAAACTATCTAGAGTAACATTTCTATTTTCTATTGCTCTCATTTCTTGAATGGCAGACACTCTAATAGCATAAGTAGGCAATAAGGTTCTTAGAATTTTACTTACCACTGTATCTTCTTCTAGTACACCTCCAACTCATCGGATAGCATTGACTACCTCTTTGATTCTTGTGTTGTACTGATTGATGTTTTCACCTTCTTTCATTTTGAGATCATCAAACTTTCCTCTAAGGCTTTCTGCCTTGGCTCTCAAAACATTTTTATCACCACCATGTACAAGCTTCAATTTGTCCCACATTTGCTTTGCAGTTTTGCATTCTTTGACATCTTCAAATTTAGCATCGGAGAGTGAGGAAGAAAGCTCTATCATCATGTCATTGTATTCATGCTTCTCTCTCATTTGTTCAAATATTGGTGCTATTGTGGGAAATACATATTCAGTTTCTAGGAATTGAGTAACATCATTACCAATACCTGATAAGTGGAGTCTTATCCTGCTTTTCCACGAAGCAAAATTATCTTTGTTCAACTTGGGCACATCTCGTCTATTCATCTTGTGATCTTTGGCTTAGGTCTTGAAACCTTCCTTCTAAGAACACAAGCTCTAATACCAGTTATTAGTAATAACTGAGAGGGGGGTGAATCAGTGGCCTCAAAAATTAATCCTTAAATCAACCCTTCAAAAATTATAACCATAAATTATTTCTCAAGTTATCTTTTGTCCTACAAGATGAATGCCTTGAATAACTTATATCAATTTAATACTTATCAGATTGCTCTGTTAAACCTTCTTTATGTTTACCGATAAGCAGTCCTCTATTTATCGAAATATGGTAAAAATGCAGAGTATACCAATATATCCAGAATGAATTATGTAAGATACAAAATATTAAAGAAATGAATCATACACACATAACACATGGATTTTAACATAGAAACCCTGTTAAGAGAAAAAACCACTGGGACCAGTACCCCAAATTTTCACTCTTCTGAAGTGAGCCCTGTTAAGAGCCAACCATGTTAAAGGTTACAAACACACTATTAGGTGTCACCTTGTTAGAGGATTTTACACATATAGGTTTTCACTTAGTATCAGGCATCTAATGTTGCCATCCTTGAATCAGCCTCTTTCTTAGACTGTCAATAGGCATCGGGCATATCCAATGCTGCTTTCATGAATCAACCTTTTTGGCACTCCTTGAGATGTACCTCAATATAAAGAAGACTGTTAAGTCCTGCTCGGTTAAGAGACTTGATGCTTCAATGGTTAAACTAAAACACTATGACCTCTTCATATTGCAACTTTGAATTGTAGATTTTCAGATCTATTTAAGTAAATTACCTCTCTGACCAATGTATCAATTCAATCCTTGTGCTCCACACTTTCTGCTCTATGATGTTGTGCTCACTGTTCGTTGGTTATCTGCAGAATTCCTTAGCTCTCCTTTAGCTTGTTTGATCAGCACTGCATGAAGTTGTTCTTCAGCATCCTCTTTCTATTCACTTCCCTTAATCCCCTTTTTAAAATGAATTAATCTCTTCTCTTATATAAACATAATATTCATTGTTTCTTGGTTCTTGATTCTTGGCATGATAAACCATCCAGCCAATTTGATTTAAAGCATAACTCTTGATTTGTCTTGCAGATATCTTCTTGCTAACTGTACCAATCAGCTTTAAATTATTTACTTATCTCTGGCTTTATATGGATGAATAAAACAATGATAAGTATCTGTTAACTCTATCTTTAGCTTCTTGCTAGCGAGGCATTTTGTCATTTTCTAAATTCTCTGTTCTATTGATCAATACTTCAGCTAGTCATCGGTGATAATTGACTGTTCCGTCGGAGTGACTTCAGTTATCATCGAGATCTCCATCCTTGTCTTTTTCATCAGGAAACACTAAAATTTTGTCTATCGGGTTACTCTGTGTTTTGCTCATCGGACAATCATTGTAACTCTACTCGTTGGTAATGCTGTGCATTTCCTCATCGGGAAACACTGTGACTTTGTTCTTTTACTCTGACCGTTAGGTGCAGTCCTTTGATGTATGTAGTCACTTAGTGAATAATAGGCTTGTATGCATTACTGATTAGCATATCCTTGATTTATGATTTATTTGAACCCTTTGGCAGTATCTCCATGACCATACAGATTATATTAAGTTGACATCAATGACAATACAATACATTAACTAATTTAATGCCTTGCATGATTATCAACTTAACATCTTCAAACATTTAATCAGTTACATGTCATTAGGAAGAATGCCTCCAAATAGGAATGAAAAAAGACTGTCCATATGGTAAATGATCCATCTCGCCCAAATGCATAGGTACCCAGCCACTGCTTCCGCCTAGTACATAGGAACAAATACTGAATACATAGATCACTCCATATAACTAGGGAAGCATTAGAACCAACAAGATATACACCCCCATAATGTTGAGTAGGGAGAGGTATGACAGGTACACTGAAACAGATTGCCAAGAAAAACTGCATGATGAAGAACGTATAAGCACAAACAAAGCATGTGTCGAGGATGATCAGTCGCTGACACACATGAGACTAATGTCGTGGAAGGGACACTCACTTGAAAAAGGTAGATGGAAAATAAAGCAAACATCAAACCCCCCATAGAAATTTATAATATAGTGTGAATACAATAGAATCCCAAGCATGCGTTAGATGGCACTTTATCCCAGTGTGTTTGCATAACAAGCTACAGAAAAAAGATGTATACAATGTTCAGAAAAGGAAATGATCCCAGGACCTAAAACATCCAAGATATCCACCAGAATGCCATAAAGAAAAAAAATTGAATACAAAGATACAAGGAGCAGAAAACTAGGTTTGAGACCCATAGAAAATAAAGAGAATGGAAGCAGCTTTCTGACGCCATGCGGAAGTCAAAAAAAGGAGTTTGGAGAAGCGAGATATAGTGATCAGAGTGCAAAATGGAACCCTGACTTTGACTGGAAAAAAATCTGCAAGATGGAAAAATAAGATAATCAAAATTAAAAAATCAGATAGGTCTTGGAACCAGCTTTCTGTTGATATCTTGTTTGGCAAAAAATGCCTCTGTTTGCTCAAGTTATGAGCAAAAAACCACCAGTAGGTCACAACCAAAAGATCCGAAAGAAACTCAGCCAAAACTTGTGAAGCCCGGCTAAACTGGCGAAAAATCCTCCAAAAATGGACTGCCTCCAGATTTCCCACCAAAATGGCAGAAATAGAATATAATTTTTTATGAAAAAATAATAAAAAACAACAATTATTTTTTGGAAAAAAATAATTAAAAAACAACAAGTATATTTTTTTGGAAAAAAAAAAACAAATGTATTTTTTTTAAGGAAAAAAACACAAAAAACCGAAATTTTTTTTTTTAAGAAAAAAAAATATTAATAAAAATAAATTATATTTTTTTTATGAAAAAAATATTAAAAAAAACAAAATGTATTTTTTTTGAAAAAAAAAAACAAAAAAAATGAAATGTTTTTTGTTTTAAAAAAACATCAAAAAAAATTTGGGGCTCCGCGCGGCACCCAAGGCCAGCACGGCCACCAAGGCCAGCGCGACCACCAAGGGGGCCTACGCAGCTCCTTGGGGCCCGAGGCCTCTTGGGGCCTGTGCGGCCTCAAAAACAATTTTGCCCCCTTTTTTATTTTTTTTAAAACAAGTTACATAAAAGACCCAAAAAAAATATGGGTATTTCTGATTTTTTCCAAAATCTGAAAATTAAAAATTTCGAAATCTTTTTGCCTCGAAATGAGTGCCCAAAACAAGACCATACAGGCAAATTTTTTTTGCCTCATAATGCAACAGTGTCCAAAATGGACAAACTTTATATGAAATTTTAGTTTCCCGAGCCTTCTGAACGCGGTGGTGAGATTTGTTTGGGCCCAAAATGCTCCAAAAAAATGTCACCCACAGATTGAAGATAAAAAACCCTGAGAAAGCTGAGATTTTCTCCTTCGAAAATACGCTTCAAACACTCTAGAACAAGCAGCAACAGAGGGGCTCTAATACCATGAAGGATCTGAGAAGTACTGATCCAATTACACCCAAGAACAATTGCATGCAAAATACATGTTACAAGAAGAAAGCATAAAGAAGTAAAAAGCTGAAGAACTCAAAAGCTCAGAGAAACTCGAAAAGAGTAGAGCAAAAATATATTATGAATTACTTAACAATAATTACAAAGTTCAACCTTAAAAAGGTGAACAAAACCCTAAAAGGTAAAAGCTAGGTTGCACATTAATAATTAATAAAAGAATTAATTATTAATGCACCTAAAAGAAAGCTTAAGCACTAAAGAGTAATAAAACAACTTAACTAATTAAATCAACATGATCTAATTAATAAGTGATTACTCTAACAACTAATTCATGGTTTGAGGCTAATAACAATGGATAAATCAATAATGATAATAATGAATAATTAACTGAGGAAAATATCAATGAAGCCTCCCAAAATCCCTTGTTTGTAAAGATAATGGAAAAAGTCTTAGAAAAGGACAAGGAAATATATTTTCTAAACTTGGCTCAATTAGGGGTAAATCTTCCTCATAATTTTGACACATCCCAATTAACAACGGATGAGTAATATGACACTCCTTTAAAATCCATGAATCAACAAATTAAACCCCCAAAATGATTCTCAATTGAAGTCATTTGCCCTTTTCCATTTGATAAAAACTTATTTATGAAACCTTTTCCCCAAAACATGGTTTTTCCTAAGTACGATAAATATATGGGTACAATAGACCCACAAGACCACATAAGGGAATTCGGCACCTTAAGCATGGAATTTCTCCATGAACCTACCTATTTGATGAGGTTGTTTCCTCAAAGCCTTGGTGGGTCAGCAATGGAATGGTTTTCGCAGTTACCTTCGGGTATCAAGACTTTCGAGGAATTAATATCCAAATTTGTTAATCAATATTCCTACAACATCGAACACAAAAATTACCATGTTAGACCTATGCAATACAAAGAAAATAAAGGGGAATCCTTTTTGAGCTTTCTACAAAGATGGAGAAAAATCTTTGCTAAATATCCATGAAGTATATCTGAAAAAAATGGATATATTTATAAACAGCTTGGTGACCATAATGAAATTCAAGTTACAACTTAATTGTCCACCAAAATTTGAAAAAGTGATAAAAAAAAATGGAGTCCAAATAGAGGATACTTTAGTAGGAAATGGGGAAATAAAGCTCTACAAGGATAACAAAATCTTTTCAAACAACAATAATAACTTCAACAACAATTCTTCAAGCAATACTAATACTGATAAACCAAAGTATAGACACCCTAAAATGGACAGACTTGTGACCTTACATTAAACTACTAATTATCCTCTATTAATTAATGGTTTTTTCCTCTATTAAATTACAACTTTGCCCTTATATGTAATGTACTATTGTTTCCACTCCTGGTTGGGATTTAGAGTTCCATTGTTTGAATTTATGGGATATTTTTTGTAACTAGCTCCAGCTAGGGCGGGTTAATCTTGTCATACTTTGATTCTGATATCAAGATATTTTGTAATATGTATGGGCAATGATCAGTTTTTCTTCCTAGTTCTTTTCTCCAAGAGCCCTTTTGAACTAGTGTAACAAAATTTTATTATTAATATATTAAGTGTTTATGTCACCTTTTGGGAAAAAATAATGGTTTTTTAGTCGTTAATTAATCATCTTATTTCATCTAAATCCAATCATCTAATCATTCAATCATTTCCCCAAAATTAATTTTATTTAATTAATAAACCTTAATTAAGTAATCCTTATTAATTAATTAAATTCAATTTCCTAAAGTTTAAAATCAAATATATAAACTTATTAATTTATTCTTCTAATTAAATTAATTTCATTTCATTCAAATTTTCAATGTTAAATCAAAATAAAATTGAATTATCTCATGTTTGAGTATTTTAATTTCTAAAATTAAATAAATACTCATATAAATCAACTCTTCAATTCCAAGAGGTAACTCCAATTTAACTCTTCGGTTCCAAGAGGTAACTCCAAATCAAATCATCAGTTTCAAGAGGTAACTCCAATTCAACTCTTCAATTCCAAGAGGTGACTCCAAGCCTTATCTTCAGGTCTAAAAGGCAACTCACAATCAACTTTTCAGTTAACTAAACTACCCCCTCTTTTCTTCAGTTAAAGAGGTGGAGTTTACTGATTGCTTCTCCAATTCTTTTTGATCTCAATCATTCATCCTCCAATTTTTGGGATTGATCTCATCCATCCAAATCATTTCCATATTTTATATAATCAACCCTTTCTCAATCATTTGAAGGATCCAGGGTTTCAAGCTTTGTGCACAATTGTTCTATAGGATTCTTGTACGAGGCATCAAGTGAAATCATTATCACATTGATCTCATTTTCTCAACACTCCCGAGTCACAGATATTGCCACCAATATTGAGCACCATTCATATAGCATTTCATAAGGAGTAGAGAGAAGAAATAGAAGCTTCAAGCATTATGGTTTGCATTCGTTTGTTTTCCTCTATTTTTCTTGTTATTTTATTGTCCATAGGTTCCTTCGTAGTAGTTTTGATTACTTTCCCCCATTGCCAATTGGTGTTACTAACCCTTGTTCAAGTGTGCAGGATTGGATCTATACATTTTGGTGAACCCAATGTGAATCGAACAGCCCGATAATCACTTGCGGATGACAAACAAAATTTCCCGACCTCGGCCATACAGCCGTAGTTTTGTTTTATTTTTTATTTTTTTCAATAAATAGTAATTTCACAATTGACAGAAGTTTTCCACAATTGATGAAAGTTTACCACAATCACCTGGTTTATCACCACAATCGCTCTTTGTAATTTCACAATCAACCTATGTCATTTTCCAGTCTCTGGTTTAGGTACTTTTCACAATTGACAACATTATTTCACAATCAACAAGATAATTTCATAATTGCCAACCCTATTTTTCAATTGCCATCATTGTTTTGCAATTGCCTATTATATTTTGCAATTGCCTGACAAATTTCGCATCTGACAGAGGAATTTTGCAATTGCAAATCTTATTTCACAATTGTCAAAATTAATTCGCAATTGCTCTATTTTATCATTTTGTTGATCATATGTGATTTTTTTTCTCGGTTTCTATGCGGGACTGAACAAATGACATATGAAAAATATAATCAGACGCACCCCAGGGTTTAGGTCACGAAAATCATCCATAAAAAGAGTTTCTCATTACTACACACAATGAAGGGTAACCTTGGCAATCGCAACTGAAGATCAAAGTGAATCCTTCAACAGGTATATTGATTGTCTCAAGCCTTTTGCAGTCAAATACAAAGTTACCATGAGCCTTAATGGTCTTAATAATCTCAGTGTTTCTAAATATTACTTGCTTTGAAGGTTAATATTTTTTTGGTACTAATATTTCCTTAACAACTTTTGGCGTGGAAATAGTTTAAGTTCACCAAATCTAAAATTGATTCATTTGTCCTTTTGGTGCTTCAAAAGAACATTGTATGCCCAAACAACATAATCTCATCTTTTGATTTGGTGCATAAAATTGATGTGGTGGTTAATAATTGAACAAGGCAAAGAATATTTGAATTTGGTGCATCTAAAATTGAATAACACAATCTCATATTTCTATTTGGTGCATAAAATTGATGTGGTGGTTAATAATTGAACAAGGAAAAGAATCTTTGAATTCAGTGCATATAAAATTGAGCAAACAATCCTCATTTAATTTGGGCTTAAACTTGAACTAACATGCATGTGTGGATGATAGCTCAGTTCACACTTGATATTTTGGTTCTTAAATGATTAACCTTGTGTCTTGAGTCTTTGGTGTGCTTGCACAATCTATTAGAATAACAACCTTTACAATTTTTAGAGAGGCATGTCTTGGGAAAGTGATTCTTCCTAATAGGATTAACTTAAACTAGTAATCCTTTTGATCGGTATATAAACAAGACGTGGGCCAAAGCTCTTTCTTATATCTAGCCAAGCTTGAGTGAGGTGTGTTGGTAATAGCCTAGATCAGGTGAAGTATCCCTAAGTAGCCAGCATGGTTAACTAGACTCTTAAGTGATCCACACATGTACAAATTGATTGGATAGACTCCATGGACCTTACTACAACCCGGTTAATTAGAGACCTACCCATTTCACCGCAGAACAAGTGTCTTATTATAGTGAAAGGGGTTGCAAAATTTCCCCCAAGATTTCCAACATATGCGTTCTAGGATATTGTGTTTATGAAAGAGATCTTCATTAGCACAGCAACAATATTTGGGAAAGGAAAAAACACGGGCACCTACATCATGGATATTCATGTTCTAGTAGTGTGACAATTGTTGTGTGAGATGATGAACATCAAAATCATTGGGCCTATAATATTGCATCTTGAAGCCAATTGATCATAGATTAATCTCACTATCTCTATTTCAACCATGTGAAAACCTTGCAACTTGGAAAATTTGTAGAACATACACTTTTTATTCTTGGATATTCAAAACATTGTGTCTATTATGCTTCCTTGTGTGATCAATTCTCAAAATCCAAAACCAACATCTAACACTGTCAAAATGAGTCAAATGTATTTGAAGTCTAGGGTGTCAACCAAAGTTTGTTCCAGAATCAAATTACTGTTCCAAAAAGATCATTTTATCATACAGGTTCCCAAACTATAATCATTTTTCAAGATCGATGCATGTTTCTTCAATTGATGGAAGTTTGTCACAACTGACAGAAGGTTACCACAATCGATCTTTTTATTGCCGCAATTGATCCCTTTATTGTCACAATCACTAAAAGATTACTACAATTTACCTTGCATTTTGCCGCAATTGACAAAATTCTATCATAATTGACCTATAGAACTGTGCTTTTATTCTATGAAGACAAATTGGATTCCTATGTCAGAACTCTGCATTTTATCAGTCTGAAACCTTGGAAAAGATTCCCCGTTTCGTGTGAAAGGTCAGTGTACACATCTAAGGAACTAACAAAGAATTAGTGTGAATCTCAAAACATCTAGGATCATCTCTCTTTGTCGATTCAACTATTTTTTACCATTGATAATTCAAAATTTTAGATTTAGACTATCTTGATCCCATTATCTCAGCTTTTTCAATCTTTATCAGCGAAATTGTCTCATCTAAGGCAAGAATAAAAATCAATATCATACATCACCAATCTCTAAGATTAAGAGAAATCAAAATTTGTTCTTAGAATTACCCTTGTCAAAATAGGTACTCAAACCCTCTTTGAGAGGTTATCCCTTTTGTTTGCTTTATATCACTCATTTTAGTTCAAAACCTGGATAACACCATGTCTTTCACACCTTATGGAGGACCTTATACTAGGTCAAAAGCTAGAACCCAACTAGATGAATCCTACATTAATTAGTTTCCCCAATGGGAAAAAGAGCAAGAGGATGACCCATTCAAAACATTGAACCCACTCTATACATTGAGAATGTGCGTACAATTACTCATGGTTCTCATAGACCAACTATATTTCAAGACATCACAGAGGAAGAGCTCGAAGACATGGAGAAAGATGATTATTTTGCGCAAGTGGTCGATGTTGTTGTGGAAAGAAACCCTCAAAGATTTCTAGCTATGTTGATAAAAAAGGGATTCAAGCTCCGCATTGAATTCAATGTATCTACGATATGGCCTGAAAATCCAATAGCAGGACAAAGCACAACTCAAAACTCTCAAATGAATCTTGTGGTGTCTCAAGTCTTGTCTCTTCCATCATTAATAACCATGACATCAATATAGACTATGTCTACCCAAACTAGCTCAACCAATCAAGCTAGTACATCATCCACCCAAAACATGATGAGCTCCCAACTGAGTGAACCCATGGTTACCAGTTTATCTAAAGAATCTACCTCATGGCCTTTCACATCAAGGGCTCAAGCTATATCATCAATTCCATAGATGAGAAATAACCCATTTGTGACTACTCAAACACTACAGTCTATCCCTACTAGCTTTGGATTTAATACTTCCCAACCACACAGATCAATCTTTGTAGGTATGACATTCAGTCAACGTCAGTTGAAGGCTACACCTTTATTCCAATAGGGATCCCAACAACAACAACAAAAAAAACCTTGGACCAATCAGATCCCCCAATATCAAAATCACACACTGGGAAATCAATACCAAGTCCCAAGGAGATCATATGTCCCAAAACAAGGAACTCAAAGGCGAAGCCTTATACCAACCATGACATGGAGATTCAATGTCGGGAATGTTCCTCAATCTTCAACAGACATGTTGATATAGCAAGTGAAGAATCTAAAAACACAAATGATAGCTCAATATCTGGGTGCATTTGACTCTCTTCCTTTTCATTTACCTACTTCTGGTTATCAGATATCATAGCGGTATCCAGATGGTCAATATCTGGGTGTATTTGGTTCTCTTTCTTTTCATTTATTTACTTCTGGTTATTAAATATCATAGCGGTACCTAGATGGTCAATATCTGTGTGCATTTAACTCTCTTCCTTTTCATAATAAGATGTAATGATGAATAAAATTGGAAAGTATGGCAGTGACTGGTTTCATCCCTCATTCTTTCATTCAATTACACAACTAATCTCTCACTAACTTTCTTCTAACCAATACATGCTTGTACTCAAACACATTGTGCATTTTAGGTTTGTATTCATTTATTGCATAAGAAAAATCAAAACCATGTGCATATTAGATCATATAATCAATGCATCCATCATCAATAACATTGTAACTAACATAGGAATGCATTCATCATCATCATATAGTGATTCAACATTATAAACAAATTAATGTTCATTTGATGTATTTTTTATGCTTAATTTGTTGAGGGGGCATATAGTCCACTTGTTGTCACTAGGGCAAGTTGGGGTAGGATCAAATCTGCAAATTCTTTGACACAAGGTGATGAATCACAATGTATCAAAGAGGGAAAAAAGTAGACACCCTAAAATGGACAGACTTGCGACCTTATATTAAATTAACAATTTTTCTCTATTAATTAATAGTTTTTTAATCATTAATTAATCATCTTATTTCATCTAAATCTAATCATTCAATCATTTCCCCAAAATTAATTAAATAATTAATTTTATTTAGTTAAAAAACCTTAATTAATTAATCCTTATTAATTAATTAAATTAAATTCCCTAAAGATTAAAATCAAATATTTAAACTTATTAATTTATTATTTTAATTAAATTAATTTTATTTCATTCAAATATTCAATTTTAAATCAAAATAGAATAAAATTATCTCATGTTTGAGTATTTTAATTTCTAAAACTAAATAAATACTCAAATAAATCAACTCTTCAGTTCCAAGAGGTAACTCCAATTCAACTATTCAGTTCCATGAGGTAACTCCAAATCAACTCGCCAGTTCCAAGAGGTAACTCCAATTCAACTCTTCAATTCCAAGAGGTGACTCCAAGTCTCCTCTTCAGTTCTAAAAGGCAACTCACAATCAGCTTTTCAGTTAACTAAACTATCCCCTCTTTTCTTCAATTAAAGAGGTGGAGTTTACTAATTGCTTATCCAGATCCTTTTGATCTCAACCATTCATCCTCCAATTGTTGGGATTGATCTCATTCGTCCAAATCATTTTCATGTTCTATATAATCAACCCTTCTCAAGTATTTGAAGGATCCATGATTTCAAGCTTCGTTCATAATTACTCTGTAGGACTCTTCTATGAAGCATCAAGAGAAATCATTATCACATTGATCTCATTTTCTCAACACTCCCAAGTCACAGATGCTGCCAACACCAATATTGAGCACCATTCATACATCGTTTTAGGAGTAGAGAGAAGCAATAGAAGCTTCAAGAATTGTGGTTTACATTCATTTGTTTTTCTCTATTTTTCTTGTTATTTTATTGTCTATAGGTTAGTTCTTAGTAGTTTTGATTGCTTTCCCCCATCTAAAATAAGTGCTACTAGCCCTCATTCGAATGCACAGGATTGGATCTATACATAAAGTTTTAGGTGAAGAATACCAATAAAAATTTAGTCAATTATGGAGTAATGGAAGCTGACAATCTCAAACCAAAACCTTTCAATCTTTCAAGGGGTTCCACTAATCATATTAATAATGTTGATCAATCCCCCAATAATTCTTTTAACAACACAAACTCTTCCAACAACAATCAAGTACCAAGCCTAAACCTAACTTTATGGATCAATTTTCTCTAGGACCATGAAGAAAGTTTACTCCATTGGGGGAAACACTTGATTCATCCTTAAGAACACTTTTTGTTGAAAAACTTATAACCTTCTCGGAGATAAGACCATATGAACCTCAAATAAAACCATCATGGTGGATTGATTCTAATCATTGTAAATATCACCGTAATAAAGGGCACAAAAAAATGAGTGTATGAGGTTGAAACATGTGCTACAAGACCTCATTGACGATGGTATTCTTGAAGCTGATGGACCCAAGAGTAATGAAGATCATACTACCTTTAAAACTCCTTTTCTAAATTATGAGAAGGGTGAATATTCAAAGACTAATCAATACAATAAAAAGGGAGAAAATAAAGTAAATTTTTCTCATACCTGATGATCCTGTTTTACTATCTTTATTATATTAATCCTTGCACTCTATTTTTAAGTATTATCAGGACAGTTGTGAACTTTTAAGTCAGTTGAAATTTTGTTAAGTACAGAAAAGAGCCATTAAGCCATGGGTGGAATAGATATGTCATATTACACCAATATTATATATATGTTGTAGCATTTCATATAATAATCTGAATGTGTGTTCTAAAATCTAGATTAATTTGATAAGCTGCTTGCATGAATATCTTTCGCATATTAACTAATCTTGCCAAGAAGTAGGAGTCGGTAGGAGTGGTCGGTAGCATTGAAGGAGGACGTAAAGACCAGCTTCCTGCAGATAAGCCATCATGGCAATAGAAGACATGGCTGCCGCAAATCAGGAGCTACTGTTTCAGAAATGCATAAATGTAGCTCTACTATATTCCCTCTGTATTACCAGCATGTTGACTTGATCGCCCAGACTTCATTGTGCATGTCGTGGGCCGTTGCGCTTCCTATTCTCTTCCTTTGGCGCAGTTTTAGATTAGTTAGTTCCTTTTCTATTTTGGAATAAGGAATTCAATCCTCTATTTATAGGGAGGAGACTGTTTGTTTGTAAGTTTAGATTTTTGAAAGGAGAACAATGTTCTGATTATTCTTGTTCAGCAAGTTCATTTTCAGCTTCATGTCTTATTTTTCATGTAACCAGTTTTGAAAGATAATGAAGTAACTTTTGGTTCATATTCTGTGTTTATAGATTAGCAGAAGCCAACCAAGGGGGCCCACTTGGTAGGTGGATTAGAGTAGAAGTAGAATAGATTTACTTCCTGCATTTCCAGTATTCTAGATATAAGATTACAATTTCTTCTTGCAGCATTGTACTTTGTGAATGTTCCTACAACACCTGCAACGATAGCTCTAGTGAATGCTCTAGGTTGAAAGAATATATTTCAGTAGAATTTTGCAAGTTGTAGCATTCATTTTAGTAAGAAATAAGTGTGTTTCCCTTCCTGCAGCCCTAGTATAGATTCCTTTCATATATTTTACTTTCCTGCAGCATAGGTAGATTGGGTCCTTAAGGAACTGAGTGCACATACTGTGTTGTACCGTTTCAAGTATACGTCCCTGGGTTGAAGAACTAAATTCACCTCATGGTGGGAGAAGTGATCCTTAGATTGAATACATTATTCCTAAGAGAGGCTTTGGGCATGATTACTAAGCACCTATTATGAGGCAGTTCATTTTTGGCGCCGCTACCGGGGATGGTGTCAAGCTAAGAAACCTTTTGAGTCTTTTAGTTAGTTTAATGGTTTGTGGTCCTAAATTTGCTTCACCAGTGTGAAGAATTCATTTGCATGCATCAAAGGGGAAGAAGAAGAGACGAA
>MU226793.1:5786257-5797450 GCA_018584345.1 Thuja plicata
ATATATATATATGTGTGTGTGTGTGTGTGTGTGTGTGTGTGTGTGTGTGTGTGTGTGTGTGTGTTACGTTAACTATCAACCGTTAGTTAGGTAACATTTCATTATATTTATCAACTGTATCGATTACTTCTATTAACATGCCGCTCAGTTAAATAGACCACCCTCGATTTATATGATTATATATATATATATATAACACAATAACTTAACAATATAACTTATTATTATTTTATATATATATATTATAATAATAATAATAACAATATAACTTATTATATATATATATATAATAATAACAATATAACTTATTTGATTATATCAATCAAATCGATCCTATTATTTAACACTCCCTCTTAGCAAGAGTGGATTGATAAAGATATGAGAGTTATTTAAATCCCTGACTTAACTCGGAACTGGATTTCACTCACATAATTAATCAGGATTTTTGGCATAGTTTGAAACATAAGATTTATCACAATCCCTGACTTATTCAGAACTAGATTTTAGTGATAATTATAGATATCAAGATATTCGGCACAATCCGAATCAAAACTTGAATCACTTTTTATCATAATCCCCGACTAAATTCGGAACTGGATTAGAGGATAACTTAAGTCAAGTTATTGCAGGCTGTCATCTTTCAACATATATAATATTGAAATATTTAACTTTTATTTTATTCATGAATATTCAATTTACATAACAGTGAGATTCAATCTCAAAATTAATAACATTTTAACCATACCAATTTTCTTTTTGAAGTACTCAATTTTCAACTTTGCAAGAGGCTTGGTGAAGATGTCAGCATTTTGTTCTTTAGTACTAATTTAGACCAACTTAATAATGTCTCTGTCTACCATATCTCTTATGTAGTGGTAAGGAATTTCTATGTGTTTGGAGCAATTGTGAAAGACTGGATTTACTGAAAGTTTAATACAGCTTTGATTGTCACAATGAATTATAGTCGGTTTTAAGGGTTTACCAAACAATCCAAATAGTAATTTCCTTAACCATACTACTTCTCAAGCTCCCATTCAAGTGGTCATGTATTCTGCTTCAGTGGAGCTTTGATCAACTGCTGATTGTTTTCTACTGAACCAGCAGATTGTAGCTGATCCAAGACTAAAGCAACATCCTGTAGTGCTTTTATGATTGGTTGAATTTCCAGCCCAATCAGAATCAGTAAACCCATAAATTTGAATCTCATTATTCTCGTATTTTAGGCCCATTTCAATTGTGCCACATAAGTATCTTAAGATATGTTTGGCAGTTGTTAGGTGGATCTTCTTTGGTTCACACATGAAATGACTTAAGACATTTGTAGCATAGCAGATGTCAGGATGAGTATTTACCAAGTACATAAGTGACCCAGCTAGTTGTCTATAGTATGTAGGATCTGTAGGTTCTAAATCTGTCGCTTCATCCTTGAGCTTATTAAGATTTGTTTCCATAGGAGTGGTTAGTGGTTTGTACTCCATCATTCCAAATCTAGTTAGAATGTCTAAGGTGTATTTCCTTTGATTTAGAAGAATGTAGTTTTCTTTTTGTAGTACTTCTAATCCTAAGAAGTAGTGTAATAGACCTAGGTCCTTCATGTCGAATTCATTTTTGAGATCTTGTTTGCATTTAGAAATGAGATGGTCTTCTCTTGTTATTAGTAGATCATCAACATAGAGGACTAGGATTACCATATCACCTTTGTATATTTTGAAGTATATATTAGGGTTAGTTTCATTTTTGGAGTACCCTAACTTGGAGAGATAACTATCTATTCATTCATACCAAGCCCTGGGAGCTTGTTTAATACCATAGAGTGCTTTCTTTAATTTGTAGACATAATTATTTCTGTCATGAGTGTTGAAGCCTTCTAGTTGTTCTATATATACTTCTACTTCGATCACTCCATTTAAGAATGTAATTTTTACATCCATTTGATGTATCTTCCAACCTGTAGATGTTGCAATGGTGATGATGGTTCTTACATGTGTGTATCGAGCAACCGGAGCAAAGTTTTCTTTGTAATCAATACCGGCCTTTTGAGAGAACCCTCTAGCTACAAATATGGCTTTATGTTTTTCAATACTACCATCTGAAGCATATTTGATTTTAAATAACCATCTTGAAGAAATGACTGACTTTTCTTTAGGTCTTGGTACTATTTCCCAAACATCATTTTTAATTATGGGTTGATATTCTTCAATCATTGCATCTTTACAGGCTTGACATGTTAAGGCTTGTTTAACATTAGGAGGTTCAGATTTTGTGAGTTCAGCCATAAGTGTAAGATAACATTTCTAATTTCTCATTTTCTTACTTTCTCTAAACATCTCATCTGGTTCAATATTATGTTCTTCAAGCATTTTTCTTTCCCATAGCGGCCTTTTCTTGTTGTTATGAATATCAACCTCTTCAAGATTGGATGAGGGAACATCTATAGTGTTTTCTCTTTGATTCTTAACAATGTAGTTCTCATCATTTTGAAGTGTATTCTCAGTGTTGTGAGTATTATCCCTCTGATTCTCGGTGTCATGAATATTCTCCCTCTGATTCTCATTTAATCCTTCTTCTATAAGTGTGGAGAGTTTGAGAGCAATGTCTTCTTCAAATTTTACATCTCTAGTAACATCAATAGATTTTTGTCCTGGTATGTAGATCCTGTATCCTTTAGTAGTTTCAATGTAGCCAACAAATATCCCTTTCTTCCCAGAGGGTTCTAGTTTGGTTCTCTTTTTCTTAAGGAATGTGAACATATACTGGACATCTAAAAACAATTAGATGACTTAGATCTAGTTTCTTCCCTGTGAAGACTTCTTTAGGTGTTATATTTTCTAAGATTGAGTGAGGACATCTGTTTTGAATGTATATGGTAGTATTGCATGCTTTGGCCCAAAATGAGGTGTGAAGATTTTGGTCATGCATCATAGCCTTGGAAGCTTCAATAATAGTTCTGTTTTCCCTTTTTGCTACTCCATTTTGTTGAGGATTATAAGGTACAGTATACTCCCTCTTAATCCCAACAGAAATGCAAAACTCTTTAAAGGTTTCAGAGATGTATTATCCTCTGTTATCTAATCTTAGAATTTTTATTTTCTTCCCGGTTTGATTTTCCACTAATGCTTTAAATTCTTTGAATTTTAACAATACTTCATTTGACTCTTTGAGTTTAAGAAATTGAATCCAGGTTTTCCTAGAATAGTCAACAATTAAGATCACATAATATGAATATCATCCTAGTGAGAGAGTTGACATAGGTCCACATAAATCTGTGTCAATGAGTTCTAGTACATCTTTGGTTTTACGTTCACTAGAAGAGAATGATCTTTTGATAATTTTTCCTAGAGCACATCCTTTACATGTTCCAATATGATCATATTTTAGATTAGGTATGCCTGTAGTGATTTTCTTTATGGAAGGAAGAGTACTAAATCCAAGGTGTCCTAATCTTCTGTGCCATAGTTGATTGGAATTTGATACTTCATGACATAAGGCAGTTTGATGACTATTATATATTTTGTATAGGCTTCCATCTCTATACCCTATTGAAATGGAATTTTTAACGTTAGTGTTCTTAGGCCATAATAACACTTTGTCTTCCTGAAATGTAACATGATAGCCTTGATCAGTTAAGCCTGAGATAGAGACCAGATTCCTTTTTATGCCGAGTACAAATAGGACATCTTTTAATTGTAGATTTACTCATGTTTTCAATTTGATTGAGCAGGTCCCAATTCCTTTTGTTGGATAGGTGGAGTTGTCTCCAATGTGACTTCTTTGGAGGAATCTTCTTCTAGAGTTTCAAACTGATCTCTGAATCTAGTTATATGTCGAGAAGCTCCACTGTCAATTATCCAAGTTTTCTTATTTGAGTTAACTTCACTTGATAATGCCATGAAGAATAATGATACTTTTGTTCCTTTTACTTCTGCTAAAGCTGCTTGAATTTTCTACTTCTCAGGATAGTATCTATGAGTATGACCAAACTTATCACATTTGAAACATTGTACTTTGGAGAAGCCTCAGTTTTTGTAATTTTTATTGTAATTCCCCACATGGCTTGTGTTAGAATTTCCTTTCTTGTGTTTAAACTTCCTTTTATTGATTTTGAAGTTTGAGTGGGTGTGGAGAGCTTGTATCTCTTTTCCTTTGGTAGGTCTGATTCCTCTTGATATTAGTCAAGATTCCTCTTGAGTGCAATCATTCTTGAGCTAATCAAACTTGGGTAGAGAGGGACATCCAGTTGTGCATTGAATAAATGATTCCCATGTGATGGGTAATCCTCTAAGGGCTATTAATGTTAGCTTTGTGTCATCAATATAATTTCCAATGGTGGAGAGTTGATCCCTTACTTCTGAAATCTGAAGAAAGTAAGATGTAATGGTTTCCCCTTTACACATTTTGAGATTTAGTAGTTGTTCTTTGAGGGTAAGCAATATGCTTGTATTGTTAATCTCAAATGTTTCTTGGATAGTCTTGAATACTTCATAGGCGGTTTTAAGTCTTTCTATGGAGGGGAGTATATGATCTTTTACAGCATCAATTATAATCTTCTTTGCCTTGTTGTTACATCTTTTCCAAGTTGCTTTTTATGTTTCTTCTTCTAGCATTCTTTTATCTTCTTCAACATAAGAATCTAACTCAAGTTCTTGAAGTAGGGTAAGAATTCAAATTTTCCATGAGAAGAAGTTAGATGCTCCTTCAAGTTTGTCTTCTACTTTAATATTGTTGGCCATTTTAATTACTCTTTCTTCTTTATAATGGGATAATCAGTAATATAAGTTTTAGCCTTGAGGAATTTCTTCTATTGAGGCTCTGATACCATGTTAGGAATATAAGATCGTTCAATAGAGAAAATCTGGGCTTATTATTGTGTTGTACTCTTTATGTATTTCTACTTATTATATATATATATATATATATATATATATATATATATATATATATATATATATATATTACTGAGTATGTATTGTTGTGTGTTGTAGAGGAGAAGACGATGCCGTTGTGATTGATTGTCTTTACTTACAACACATAGTATATTAAATATCATATGATGGCATCTCTATGTAGAGACATGACTCTACATGGTTGAAGCCATGTAGAGCCATGTCTATATGTAGACATGCCTTTTCGTTTAGCACTGCATATATTATAATCGAGCGGGTATATTAAACAGGGTTACGTTAACTATCGGTTGACAGTTAACGTAACATATATATATGTTACGTTAACTATCAACCGATAGTTACGTAACATTTCATTGTATTTATCGACTGTGTTGATTACTTCTATTAACATGTCACTCGGTTAAATAGACCGCCCTCGATATATATATATATATATATATATATATATATAATAACAACATAAATTATTTGATTATATCAATCAAATCGATTCTATTATTTAAAAATTAGTATAATGATAATTTTGCTAGAGCTATAACCTCAGCAGAGATAGAAGAAGACAATATTGTGCTAAAATGGTTATACAAATATGACAATAAAACAAGTGAAAGTGTGAAAAATATTAGCATTCCCACACATCAATATGGGAAAGGATTTAATATTATACAAAAGATGGGTTACAAAGGAAGAGAACCTTTAGGCAAAATAAATAAAGGGTTGTTAGAACCTATACAACTGCCATGGAGGTCTAGTGAGTAAAAATCAGGAATAGGGTATCATGAGCAAGGTAATGGTCAAAAGAATTTCACTAATCCTTATGAACACATTAACATGTTGGATTCAGAAAGTAAGGATGATTCAAATAAATATGAATGGGATTCATTATATGAGGCAACTTGTCATGGTAAAGAGGTAGATTTTATTCATTATTACACTTCTACACCAAAGGAAATTCCAAGTATAAGCCAAGAATGGATAGGAGAGCCTTTTGTTCCCTCTTTCTTAGGAGAATCTAACTCTAGGTTTAATGTACAACAATTTTATTCGCAGGAAACTCAAGAGGACTGTAGTGAGGGAGATTTTGATCCTAGCTCTATGGACCATAAAGAGGAAACACATGTTATTGATTTGTGTGATATAATGTATGAACCTACAAATGAAATAATGACCCTAACTCTCATTGACCCAAATTTTCCAATTGATCCTTTACCCCTTGTTCATCCTAAATTTATTGATTAGGAATTACTCAAGACAAGTGATATACCAGAATTCCAAGATGACCATTCTATATCTATATACCTAAATGTGGTTGAGCCTTCCTCCACCAATAAATCATATCAAGAGGCAAAAATGGGCAAAAATTTTAAGTTTCTCAGTCAAAAAAAAGAAGAAGAAGAAGAAGAAGAAGAAAGTGTCTTGGCGAAAACCTAGCAATAGGCACCTTGGGTAGCAAAAAAAACAAAAAAAACAAAAAAAAAAAGAGAGAAAAAGTGCAATAAACCCAAGTGGTGAAAACCTGGTAAACAAGTGCTACTTGCCTTAAGTCAATCCTAGTTGCATTGCATTTACATTTTCCCATTCTCGTATATACCCCATTGCATTCCATCATTTGTACATAGTCATAAAAATTTCTCAGAGCTGCATTTGTACATAAAGGCTTCGTCACGGTGTTTTATAGTTGTCTTGGTCCATTATCATTGACAAATCCAATTAGGGTCACAATTTAGATTCCAAGAGCTTATCAAAGAACATATCCAAATATCAAATTTCCACAATCCCAACGTATGACTCGTATCAAATTCAAAGGCTAAGTAATCAAATGCTAAGTTGGTACATCAAAATCAAACAATATGAACAAAGGATCGAAATTGGATGGAATTATTTTCTAAGGAAATTGATCAACAAACAAATAGAATAGTTAGTTCAAAGATGTTTCTTGATTTTTATATCATGTATTTTTAGAATATCAATGATGTTTTGAACTAGATAAGCAATGATGAAGACATGATTATTTTTTAGATTTATGATTGTAAGGTTGATTCCTAGACATATGAAAGTTCATCTAATGACATGATCATCAAAGAATCATCAAGGACATTTTTATATTGATAGGGATCATACCTTTGTTTTTTTACGCAAATGAATACCTTGTCCATTTAGATTTCTCATATCTTAATGCCAAAATCCACTTGCAAGATTGAATCCGATGAAATCGATATTCATACTCTCATGGTATGGAAATCTTACCAGTGAGGGTTGTATTGATTTCAATAAGTTATAGAACTTCAATGATGATAGTGGTCACATTGAATCTGATGAATTAGGTATTCATACCATCATGGTTTGGAAATTTCACCAGTGAGGGTTGTA
Source organism: Thuja plicata (assembly GCA_018584345.1). Lineage (NCBI taxonomy): Eukaryota > Viridiplantae > Streptophyta > Pinopsida > Cupressales > Cupressaceae > Thuja > Thuja plicata. Next base: position 5,793,532 of record MU226793.1, read on the forward strand.
TCACTTTCAAAATTATTTACTAAAAAGCTCAATGACGATACTTGCAAAAATAGAGATTTGTTAATAAGTGACAACAATTTTAGGTTGAATTTGTATATTGCATTCATGTTAGATTAAATCTTGCATTATGGGATTTCTCAAGGAAAGGGGGGTTAAAACATCCAAGTCAAAGCATCAAGAATTCTTCTTTAGATGAAATATGTGGGACTTTATAAAAAAATACATCTCATTTATATCTTAAAAATTGCATCCGTTAGGGTCATTTCACATGCATTTAGGAGCACGTGCATCTTTAGGATCATTTCATTCACCATTAATTAATCATTATACTTAAAATTTATATTCATTATTTATTATTTATCCTCATTTAGGTGCATCTTGTTTAGTTACATTATACATTACCAAATTCACAAGACTCATTAACATTATCCATCAACATTACATCATTATAAATCATAATCATATACATAAAGCATTGCATTATCACCTAGAATCATCACATCCATATATTGCATCCATATAAAGATAGAACATCATTTTCCATACATTTTAGGGTGTCCATACATAAACATCAAATATACAGTATATGCATGTATATACATCCTGCAAAAAACACACACAAAAACATGCATATATATAGAATCACATAAACTACATCCATCAAATGCCTCATGATGTCATCATAAATCATCAAACTCATAAAGTTCACATATAATGACACCAAATAAGATCATAAAAATAAAAATTAAGTGGTAAGGTCTATCAAATGTCCACAATCACAATATCTATTGAATGTCCACATCAACATACATCAAGAGTCCATCTGTAACATAAAAAAGGGGATACATATGTCCATCATCAAAAGTATGATATCATCAAAAGTATCTAAGCATGATTGCCTCTTGATTTTGTAGGATGACCCATTAATGTACCATCACATATACCAGTACCTGCACTCATAGATGGCCCTGTGCCAACCCCCCATAAGCAATTGTTTTATCAGCTATTAGGTTCTCTAATCCGCCAACAAATTATATACCATCTTTTTTCAAACAAGTAAATCCTTCATCTTTGTTCCATTCACATCACATCAATTGCAAGAGTTGTCAAAACAACATTGATCTTCAATTTTGGAAATTTCACTATCAAGGATTACAGTTCCTTCACCCAGAACCCAAGTAATCAAGGCCAAATTTTATTCTATATCATAAAAATATATATTTTTCTATTAAGACTCCATCATCTTAGACACACTTCATTTTGATCAAATCCTAATTGGAACCTTTGTCTATCACTTGCTTGCAAAACCTTCATCAAAATTCTAGATCAATCAACCCATCATTCTATCTATCCAACCATATATCAATCATCATCAATCAATCCAGTATCAATCATCACAAATCATACCATATAGTGCAATATCACTCATAAAATATTTCTCCTTTAATCTATCGAGATATCCATCTTATCACACTTTATCTGAACGATGTCTCGAGGGGGAATATCATACACATCATCATCTTAAACTAGATTATCTCTGGGACATCCAGTTGGTATCAAAGGCATATCAAGGTCTGGGGTATTTTCTCATCTTCAAAATTCATCTTTTGTTGGGCTTTAAATCGTCAAGACTGACATTAATCATTTTTTTGCAATAAAAGCAAATCATTTTCCTCAGCTCCAATACTTGCAAAATGATCTCAATTTTAATCCCAAGGGGGCATACTAGCACCAGAGTGCATAGTTTGGCGAATTGGGGCACTTTTTAAAATTGGGGGCATCGAACGTCAAAATTCTTTTTTTAACATTAAGGCATCAAAATGGATCAATTTTCACAACAAATGTATCACATTATCAAAGAAATGACATAAGTATCATATCAACATCATATCAACATCCTATCGACATCATATCAACATCATCATCATTAGTATCACACTAGATTGGACATCAAATTAGATCAAACATCAAACATCAGGTATTCTTTGAATCAGTGCACTTCACACACTGATTCAAAGAGGAGCATTTATAGACACCCTAAATTGGTCAACCAAAGTCAAAGTGGTCAAATCAAGTCAACATCATGGATTAATTAAAAAAGCCATTAATTAATTAAATTCAAGCCAAAAGAGAATAATTAAGCTATGTAATTAATTTAATCAATTAGTTATATAGTTCAATTTAATATAAATCAAATCCAACCCATCTAATTTTCGTACATGGCTAATTTAATTAATTGTTTGAATTAATTTATAATTTCAACAAAGGGGATAAAATTAATTAGCTAATGAGAAGAGAGGATTGAAAGCACACAGATCACTCCAAGCTTTTCTATCTTAGCCACTCATTTAGCCTTTGTTGTCCTCACCACTCATTTTTTCATCGTGTCCCCCTATTTGAAATCCATCACTCAAGCTTAACCTCAACCCTACTTTGACCATGGTTAATCAAACTCACCCCCTACCCTTGGGAATTCCTATAAATAGAAGACATTTCTTAGTGTAAACTTACCAATTCACATTTAGACAACAAATTCACTTTAGAGTAATTACATGTTGAATTGAGCATGATCATAGCAATTTGCATTTAGCATAGTTATTCATCAAAATCTTACATCTTGGATTGAATCATACATCTTGGATTGAATCATGTTTTAATTAGCTTCGCATCATCAATCATATATCATTTCTCATTTTTTAAGTTGTCACTAGGATCTCTAATGCAGTTGAGAGAAATAGTCCATAGAACTAGAGAACAATGAGGCGCTCAATAGGTTTATCATTTCAATTGATCTAATCGTAGTGTATCTTTTAATTCTATTTGACTAACCCGTTATTAATGTTTTATTGAGTTTGTGTATAGGTTAAACATACAGACTACACATAGACTAAGCATAGTTGACTCATAGTTTGTGAGACCAAGGGTCACAACTAAGCATAGTGAACTCAAGGCCCTAGAGTGGAACCCAGAGCTTTGATACCATACAAGTAAGAACTGCATTCTTGACAATATGTACGACATAAGCAAAATATGAAAGACAAAGAAGTCAGTCAACAGAGTCAATTGTCGAATCCACATATCGACAAGTCAAAATAATTTTCTGTTTAATTTTATGAAAGAGTACAAGGTTCGACCAACTTGTCGAACATAATAAGAAAACACATGATTCTATAACAAGGAAGAGGTTTCAACCAACATTGTCAAACACACCATCAGAATATCAACATGATATATTATAATAAGATCAATAATAATTTCGACCAACAATTGAAAATAATAGCTAGCAACATTGGTAACTGTAACACCCCAAAATTGGCACCTACTAAACCTAATCAATTTTGGTGCATTTTCTTATCTTCGAAGTCCTATTGTACTAAGCAAATTCTTCTCCTAATTGACTTTAATTGACTGAGTTTCAAATGCAGAAAACTCAAATTTGCATAAATCTGACATTACATTTAATTCCTAGATTCTCAATGATTATTAGCTAAAATCCCTATGATTAATTGATTTAATCCTAAAGTCCTAAGTGCTTTTAATTAAATCAATTCCACCCCCTTTATCTAATATACATAAAAGGAATTGAAAAGGTTTTTTAATTATTGAGTGAATTATCCTCAAAAAGGGAATTCCATAATTCCATGTGAAAGGACACTTATGTGGCAATAATTCACTCTTTTATTTAAAATAATCTTTGCTTATTTGTCTCAAATAGAGAATGAAGAGACAACTGTTTCTTTTAAAGAAACTCTTCACTCTCTTTCCTTGGTTTTCTATAAATTGGACTTATTTTCTTCATTAGAGAGGACTTTTTGGAGAGCATCAATACTATAGGCAATTTACATTTGATTTTCATGCTTTAAGCTCATTTTGCATAATTAGGCTAAGATTTCAATTGGAATTAATGATATATGCTTTC
>MU226793.1:5797550-5810318 GCA_018584345.1 Thuja plicata
GGATTCCCAAGTCTCTTCTCAAGAACTTGGATACAAAAATAAAAGAAAAAGTTATGTGGATTCCCAAGTCTCTCTTAAAAGGCTTGAACAAAAAGGAACAATCAGAGTTGGCATCCAAGCTTCCAAACTCTTCGACTTCATCTCCATCTAAATATCTCCCATCTTCTAATTCCATCTTGGGTCCTCATGTACCAAAATCCATATCCACTCATCCATCAACTTCTCAAGCTATTCCATCCACTTTTCCTCCATTCATCCACTACCCTTCGAGGAGTGTGTCAATGTTGATCTTGTCATTACTATCCTTCCATATTGGGTCCTTACATTCCTTCTTTTTCTCTCATCCAATCTGTTACACAAAATCATAGCCTCCATCTTCCTTATCCTCCATTTCATCTTCCTATCAACATCTTTGAGCATACTTTCAGCGGCCTTGGCCCCTCATAACATATCCTTTGAAGGAGCACTATCTAAAGAGCACGAAGCTTAAGTCCTACATAAATTCAAAAAAAAAAATGAAAAAGTGCCTTGGTGAAAACCTAGTAAATAGGTGCCTTGGTAGCAAAAGTAAAGAGAAATCAATTCGTCCTATGGTGAAAACCACTTCTTGTGGCACCTTGGATAAGTACCATGATGAAAACCTGGCAAACAGGTGTCATGCATAATTCCTCCTACTTGCACTCTTCATTTGGGGGCAAGTTTCTTCCATCTCATCTTATCTTTCATATCTTACATACACCTGGTCTATGAGCATCCATGTTCCTTCCTGTGATCTTGACAAGGTTGAGCCTATCCTTGAGCATCATGTGTATCCTGACATTCATGATCCCTTCCATCAGCCTATTCACTTTTGCATGCTACCCTATCATGATATTTCTTATCCCAAGCCTATCCTTCCTATCTCTGATCATTCGTGCCATAATCCAAAACATGCACTTATACCTCCATCAACCTTTATCCTGATCATAGCTATATCCTATCTTATGAAGTTGACCCCTTGGTCTTGATCAAAATTGAAAAAAAAACTGTTTCTCAAAATTCTCTTGACATGTCCATTCTTTTGGACCACATGCTTTCATGACATTAGGTCATTATCCTATATGCTCTCTAGCACTGCTCCATGAGCCTACATTTCTATATTCTCTTTTCCCTAGCTTGGGTAATCTTGAGGAGACTGTCTTTGAGGGTTGCATTCATCCTCTTCATCCATCATTGCCTATTCGTCTCATACATCAGTGTTCTAATCCATCGGCACTGTCCTACACCTTGCTAGACATTGGGGCATACCAATGTGATCTTGCTTGAGATCGGTAATTCTAAAAAATCTAAAAATTGCAAATCTTCTAAAAAATTCTAAAAATTGTAAAATCTTTAAAAAATTCTAAAAATTCTAAAAATTCTAAAATCTAAAAATTGTAAAATCTCTAAAAAGACTAAAAATCTTTTGCTTTCCTGCTTTAGTGTGCTTTTGCTCTCAGTCATCTTCAAGATTTTTCTCGACCACACATGGCATGTTCCTAGTCTAGGGGGCATTGTCTTATCTTTGGAGTCTTTCTCCTCTTGCATCGGTCACCAGTGGTTCTCACTGCGTCTGCCTGCCGATGCCTTGTAGCGCTTCGTCTCTTCTTGAGACTCTTTTCTGCATCAGTCACCAGTGGTCCTCACTGCATCTGCCTGTTGATGCTTCGATCTCGTTATTGCTTTTTGTGCTTGAGAATCTCTTGCGACAGTCACCAGTATTTCTCACTGAGTCTGCCTAGTGTTGCTACATTGTTGAGATTTCTCGCACTGTTTCGCTATCCATTTTGCTCGGCTTCGATCCATTTCTTACTTGGGGGTATGGCTCCCCATTTCAATCACTCTTCGATTTGCACTTGAGTCAATAATCTTGTCAAAGGACAACTCTCTACTGGCACAAACTGGTGTTTCTCAACACCTTAATCAAACATTGTTTTTCAACACTCTCTTTGGACAGATCTGTGTTTTTCAACACACTTCGAATATCTCGCGATGTAAACATCTCTCGATAGCAATCAAACACATTGCACCCACAAGAACAATGATGTTTTTCAACACCCATAACATAGACACATTCGTAAGCCTCGAAACATGCTGAGATATGATTGACTCTTTCATAGTATGTTGTCTTTTCTTGTAGATTTCATTGATATTTTCTTTGTCTACTGCTTGTTGGTGTGGTTTCGATGATCTGACAACATCAAATAAACAAGGTGTATGTGATAAGAACTTCTGCATTAAGGTGGAAAAGCCTCACATCCCTCGATCTTGTTTATTTGTACACCAAGGGGAGGTCGAAACTAGATCCTTGTCTGTTATTGCTTTGTTTGTTTACTTGTGAACTTTTACTATATCAAGTTGGAAACAATGTTTGGGTCACCTTGGATTTTGTGCCTTGGTGCTTATGTTCGTTTCCTATATTTTATCTGATGAAAGTCATATTCATATTCTTATGGTCGCAGTGGCACCAGTAAGGATTGTATTGACTCCGATGATCCAAAATCACCCGATGATGATAAATATGATGAGTCCAACAACCAAAGTCCTAGGATTGCATTTAGCTTAGGCTTGCATTTGCATTGTAGGCTTGCATTCGCATTTTAGGCTTGCATCGTGGTAGTTTGGTGTTCTCTTCATTATCTTCTCATTCTTCAAAGGTCCTCATCTTTCATCATGGCTTCTTCTTGTCTGCACAAGTGTTCGATCCTCTCTCTCTATCTTCATCTATATGCTCAATCAATTTTTGTGATCGAAATCAAAATCTGACACTTCTATATATGCTTGTGCAGTCAATTTTTTGATGTTGGTTTCTTGTCAGGATTATCTCTTGTCATCATTTTCTCAGATTCTGCAATCTTTTCATCAAAGTCAAATCTAGTCAATTATGGTCAACTATGGTCAAACCTAATCAACAGGACCTCTCGATCGCTCTAAATTGGTTATGCTCTCTCTTGATCTATCTTTTTCTGTGATTTCTCGCTCTCATCTTTATGATGTGTCTTCTTTCAATTTCGCTCCCGAGCGGGCAAGATGATTGCATCATTGATCTTTTTGCATTATTCTCGAATCAATCTGATCTGAATCAAAAGTCCTCATTGCTAGGGGCATCTCATCACTTGGGGCATATTCAGTTTTTCATACCGTACGGTCAAAATTGGATATTCCATGATCTCACGTCTCATCATTTATCTTGCTAGGCATCTGAGCAATCTAACTCGGATCCTCAAGGATCATGCTTCGTTCTGAAGAAAGTCCTAAATTAATTATCTTTTGAACAGGTATTGGGGCAATCTAACCCTGATTCCTGAAGGTTGAGCCTCGTCCTGGGGATAGTCTTGTGAAAGATATCAATCTAACCAGTGTCCAGGCAATCTAACCTAGACATTGGGGGACTAATCTTTGTTCTGGAGATGATTCTTGAAATCTCATTGGGTATTGGGGCAATCTAACCTAGATCTCGGAGGGCTTACCTTCGTATTGGGGCAATCTAACCCTGATTCTGAAGATAGTCCTAGATCTTCATCAGCTCTCGGTGGACATTAGGGCAATCTAACCCCGATTCCGATCTTCACTTTAGACTATTCTTTGAATCAATGTGTTGCTTGCACATCAATTCAAAGAGGGGCAAAATGTAACACCCCAAAATTGGCACCTACTAAACCTAATCAATTTTGGTGCATTTTCTTATCTTCGAAGTCCTATTATACTAGGCAAATTCTTCTCCTAATTGACTTTAATTGACTGAGTTTCAAATGCAGAAAACCCAAATTTGCATAAATCTGACATTACATTTAATTCCTAGATTCTCAATGATTATTAGCTAAAATCCCTATGATTAATTGATTTAATCCTAAAGTCCTAAGTGCTTTTAATTAAATCAATTCCACCCCCTTTATCTAATATACATAAAAGGAATTGAAAAGGTTTTTTAATTATTGAGTGAATTATCCTCAAAAAGGGAATTCCATAATTCCATGTGAAAGGACACTTATGTGGCAATAATTCACTCTTTTATTTAAAATAATCTTTGCTTATTTGTCTCAAATAGAGAATGAAGAGACAACTGTTTCTTTTAAAGAAACTCTTCACTCTCTTTCCTTGGTTTTCTATAAATTGGACTTATTTTCTTCATTAGAGAGGACTTTTTGGAGAGCATCAATACTATAGGCAATTTACATTTGATTTTCATGCTTTAAGCTCATTTTGCATAATTAGGCTAAGATTTCAATTGGAATTAATGATATATGCTTTCATTTAATATTCATTTCCATATCTAGTACTTCAATTTGATGTTCTCAAAGCTTTCATAGATTGCAAGCAATTCAATTCTAGACTAAGAGTATTTTCTTTCTTTTGCTAGTTTAATTGCATTTTTACTTCCACAGAATTGCTACAAATCATTCTTAGATTAGTGCAATTCAATTTCTTAGTTTAAATTGCATCTCTTTACATAGACTAGTTGCAGATTTCTCATAGAATAATGGCATTTCTCATTTTCTTGCATTCTTAAATCCTCCATGTTAGCAATGGTTAGGTTGTTGGCTCTCATTCTGAGGGTAAAACTCAACATCCACATCTAATTAGGAGGCAACATGTCACTTCAATCATATTTGCAGAGAAAAAAATTCATGTTTGTCTTTGTGAATTAAGCGATTGTGTAAGGACTATGTTGTGTTTATGTTGAATTCAGAGGTCCACATTTAGCATACAACAGTAATAGATATCGACAACCTTGTAGAAACACATCAATTTACACCAATTATTAAATAGACCAAACAAGATACTTTTAATCACTTTCGACATAACGAATAGTATAAGACCCTTCAGCTAGGCTAACAAGAGAATGTATACATTTTTACATATACCACAAAGTCAAACACATAGAATAGATATTGTGCAAAATGACGACCGTCTCAACAAGAACTCTTGACACCTGCACCACTCAAGCACACTGAGGATAAGATTATTGTAGGAGTGTGTTTCCACCCTACCACGAAGCAACTACGCTTCCCAAGAATCTTTATTGACATGAAAGATACCTAGCCCAACTAGAGGAAAGCTAACAAAGTAAAATTGATAGGAGTAATCTAATTATGCATACATTTTTCAAATGCTAACAATAACATCATAATGCTCAAGCATGATTATGTAACCTAGGATTAAACATCATCCTTTCCCAATAGTATAAAATATCTCAAGTTCTCAGTTCCAACTCATTTAGAACAAACAAAGATAGCTCCGGAAATACAAACATGGATTAAATTTTAAAATAGAGAATTACAAAAAAAAATCACAAAGCATCATAAATGCCTAATACTCCAAATTCCTATAAGAGAATAACAAGAAAAAAAAAATCTTTCATTCATGGAATTGTGCTACATAATACATCCACATTCAATTTTCAAAATATAACATTATCTTGGACGTTCAAAGGCATACATCATAAAACCATTTTCCATTTTGGATGTATGGAAAACATGCTAGTGTTAACTAAATAAGAGGACACCTCCTTACTCCACTATAAGAAAAGGTAAAACAAATTATTTATAAGCTCTTATCCCTCAAAATTTTATCATTTAAAATTCAGAATGAATTATGACCTCTTTTCTTACTACTCCAAGCATGTAAATAAGCTAATGCTCAATATGAATAATTTATGCTTTCTTCCAAAGTTCCAAGATGTCAACTATAGAAATCATTATAGAGTAACCATTGCATCTAAACCATATGTAATTCTTTAAGATTACGAAAAAATATCTCTTATTAGATCAAAATGAAAAGCTATCTAATTGTCTCCCAGCTAGTTCTGATATGCCCATGTTTTATCTAATCTTTTACTTTAACTAACAAGGATGTGTAATCAAATGCATTTCTTGGATATAGCGGAATATGTGACACTAAGAAATAACAAGCGGTGATTACGGGCTATAGAACTGAAAGAACATAAAGTGTCACTGAGAAGTGAGGAACAACTGAAAACACCTCTAACCCATCTTGAGACACATAATAATTGGCAACACCGTAAAGTAAACCAACCATGAAAAGGCATGACAAGTCAACCCAAAAGCCTCAACATTGTCCACAACCCAAAATGTGTGCAAGAATAATATTTCCTTGATGCAAATATACTTGTTAATATTGGTCTGAAGTAAATAATTCTTATTGGGATGAATTAAATGTGAACTTGACATGATTATCTACTAAAGTTAAATATTGACGAACATGGCCAAGATTCCTAAGGCCGTCTTCATTTTGAATTTTATAATCCACATATTTGGCATGAACTTTATCTTCACTTCTCAATTACTAGCTATGTTCAATTCCTGATCTATTTAATTGTTGATATGAATTTAAAAAATATAACATAAATTAATGCAAAATACTGAAAACCCATTTTCCTCAACTATATATATTTTTGCTTGTTAACATGCATTGTCAAATAACATAAGGATACATTTTTTGACAAATAAATGTACAATTCTTGATAAAAGACTTATGATCTAAATTATTAACGACATTTCAACTTCTAAAATCCTCACAAATGAAGGGCTCAAAGAATGGTCCATCAAATAATAACAATTGACAAACATGCAGAAATAAAAGGCTCAAATACAAGCACTCTCAAGAAGCTAAGTGAGATTGGAAAGACACAAAACTTCACCCTGAGTAGAGTCAATCTTGGGTGCCATTTTTGAACTCTCTCAAAAATTCATTAACCATGTTGCCATGTACTCATGCACCCCACACAAATTAACACAAAAGATAGATTGAGATTTTTTCTCAATAATTATTCAGCGATGTCTCAAGGCAAAAGAGATGGTTCATTTTTATTTAACACTATTATAAAACAACAAGCACATGACATACAAGAGAGGCTCGATATTCATATAAAATGAAAGTGGAGGCGTATGAATTGGGATATAGTTCCTTAAGATTCATGAAGAAATGGAGGGGGATATTCACGCCTCCATAGTATGGAAAATCTGAATGTGGAGAAGAGGGAAAAGACATTTAGCAGGGGATCTAGGAGAAACATTTACACATAAGATCTTCAATTTTTCTAAGACCTCAATTTGTCAGTCTCTTCTTCGGTTTAAACAAGGAAAACCATTGCTTATAATCACAGAATCTGTATCCTCTTAATCAGTCAATGAAGGCCCATACAATGTAGTGGGGACAGATTTCCAACGCAGGTAATAAGCACTCAAACACAACTTGCTCCAGCCGTAACTAAGCCTCGAGATAAGAAATAGAATCATGCTAAAAGTGGGGAAAATAGCACACAACCAAAACCATGGGCAATGTACAAGAATTTACTATTCTGACATTATGTTAATTTAAAAACACAGATTGGAAGAAGCTTAGTCATAACATACTTATAACCATTCTAAAACATCATTCAAGAAAAAGAAACCAATGGGAAAAGAATTGGACACTTGCAGAAAAGATAGAATCAGAGCGAACAAAGTTTAATTCCCATTATCTAGAGTTGTTCAAAGAGAGACTTGAAGGAAGGTTGTCTTATATTGTACACTTATCCTAAAAAAGGAGGCATACAACACATTCCTAATTGAATCTTAATGCGTAGGGCTAGTTAAAATTAGAAAGGAAGTTGGATGTGATACATACCTTGAAAATAACAACCACATAGATTGAAGAGGTCACTGCTTGAAGAAAGCTCCCTTTATTGAAATGATTTCACCTCCATATCCCTCTTAGTGAGCCTTTGATATGGAAATCTCTGAAATTATGTTGCAGATTTGAGCACTCTTCTCATGGATTTGCAGGAACTGGGTATTGCACAATTCTATGATGGCAATCTCTTACACTCTCTATGGTCCTAAAATTTCTCTGAGTTCAACGGGTCTTATTCTTGCAATATTTCTAGATTGCGAGTTTGCTCTCAATTTCCTTATCTTTTCCTTTTTCTAGTGTTTCCTCTCCTCCCTATTCTATATACGTCCCCTCCTATCTTTTTTGTATCTTCCTATATGCAAGAAAAAAAAATTTCCAAGAAGGATAAGCTCCCCATTTTCCCACACACCTTGCATTATTCTTGCAAAAAGTGGTAGTTCCCCACTCTTTTTGTTACCTTAAATTTAGCAACACCCATTTTCTAAACTATCCATGCCATCCAAGTTTAATTTACTTCGACTTAAGTATTCAAAAGTATTAAGATATTAAGTAAACATTATTAGTCAATATTAGGGTTATGACACATAATCATCTATGATTACAGATCTGGCTCTTGAAGACTGTAACTCGTTTGCCTGTCAAATTTCACTGATTTTTTGCAAGGTGCAGAACGAATGGAAAGGTATAGAGTGGCTCGAAGGGTGCAAAATGCTTGGAAGGGTGTAGAACACCTGAGCTCGTTTTGCACCCTGCACTTTTCCTAAAAATTATTAGAGATCTTTGTTGGTTCATGTATTTCTCATATCTGAATTCATAGGTTCATAGCCTGTACCTGCACATACAAAAATGGGAGAATATGTTGTGGAAAGGGGTTTTCCATAGTTAAACCCCTTGTTTAGGAATAAACCTTAAAATATAAAATGAAATATAAAAAAGTAAAGGATTTAATATAAACACAAAGGCTTAGTGTCGTATTAATGTGCTTACCCTCGTGGATGAATGTATGTATCACTCAAATTCATGAAATATGCTTGATGTTTGTTGCTTGAATGTAGTTTTTAACCTTTTAGGAGATATTTAGGATCAAGGATGCCTTCACATGTGCATGGATCTATGAATGCTAACCCTAGATCTTGATTTGCTTGAAATGCTTGATCAGACTTGCAAGGAAAGAGAGAAGAATGATGGATAAAGATAGATCTTATTTGCTTGTTTGATAGATCCACTAAGACAACACCATGGGATGGAAAATATAACTCCAAATTTAATAATATTTCCTTGATGAGATGGAATAAGTAAAAGAATGTCTTGGCTTGAGATCTTGAAATCACCTAGCTTGTTTGAATGCTCTTGAAAAAATGAAAATGAATGCTTGCACTTGATAGATTGAGAGTACTTGTGTATTACAAAATGAGGAGAGATATAGGGTTTAAATACTTTACCCCTCATTTTGATATCTAATATTAAGCCAGGTCGACCACCAAAGAAGAAATAAATTCAAAACCCCGATATCAAGCTTTGGGCCCAATCTGGGACAAAATACCTGGGCGCAGAATGCCTAGAACATTGTGCACCCAGGTGCAGAATGTTTGAAATTTTGTTCACCTTGGGATTTTGTCCTAATTTTTTCAAGGGACATCAGGATGATGAATAGAGGCCCCAATTTGAATTGCATATTGCTGGGATCAAGCAAAGTGGGAAAAAAGACCTTGAAATCACTAAAGAGGGGCTATAGATCCTAATTAGGGCCACCAATAATGGGTGATAACTTCTTAGGATGGTACATTGAGCCCCTGTTTTAGTGAGAGTATGAGACAAACTCATGCTCACGGTAAAGTAGATCAATGCATATGAATGGCCCTATCAAGGTCAAGGAGGCAAATAAACACCAAACCCCTAAGTGACTTAAGTCTTCATCATATCCAAAAATGAGATATGAGAGGCATCGATCAAAAGAGAGAGAAAGAGAGAGAGGGAGAGAGGGCATGACCACTAGTCTAGTAAGGTATTGCCTTATTATGGATCATGCAAAGATAAAAAGCATTGTTGCATTTAAGATGGAATTCAATGGTCTAGCAAGTTATGTAGTGCTAGTCAATCCATCAAAAAGAATAGACTTGAAGGTCTGAGTTGAAGGTCTAGCGCACACTAGTCAACTCATATGGGAGGTTAAATGGTCTAGAAATTTGTGTTATGCTAGTCAACCCATAAATTTTATGCAAAAGAGATGTCAAATGGTCTAGAAATATATGTTATGCTAGCTTAACACATCCTGAAAATGTGCATAAAGGAGAGTTATCTAGCCGAAAAGTGTATTGTGCTAGTGTAATCTACCTAAAATGCTTGAAGTAATCAAAATATTTGCAATAAGGAGGCCATATATGCCCCACGCTTAAGATGATAATATAAGATTATATTGGCATCTTAAGGAAGAATAAGAACAAGTATAAATGTGTTTAGTACTAAGAAGATATCATCCAAGCAACACCTAATTCAAGCCAAAGAGGTCATAGCTCCTACGAGGTCAAGGAAGGGAAGAATGTGAAGATATTTCATGCAACAAGTGTAAAGGGATCCTTTTGAAGGATGTTTAAATAATGATGAAGAGATCATGAACAAAGATAACAACATTGACCAAGAGAGGGGAAAGAGAACAAGAATTCACACCTTCCCCTTTGCTAGGTAAAGGGATTCCTAATGAAGGAAGATATACTTTTAGCCCACAAGGTAAGGGATTTGTTTATTTGAACATACAATTGTAAACAAGGAAGCGGTGGTGATCGAGGATGCACACCTCTTGCATAAGAGAGAATCCCTTATAAAATCCAACAATTATATGTAAGAAGACAGATCACATGATAAATAGATACCACTTAACCAAGGGGAAGCAGATCATGAGAGAAGATGAGAGACTACCCTTTCCCCCAAGTGTAGAGACAAAGATAAAGATGAGGAGGACTATTATGTTGCTTGCAAAGTATGATTTCACCTAAAATTATACCATCATGAATGACAATGAGCCCCCAATAGAGAGACTAACAATGTCACATAACGTGGAGCAACATAATAGGATCTTAAATGTTATTTAAATTAATCATGATTGAGAAACAACTCATTTTTATGTCTTATATGAATAATGTCAAAATCAATAAGTTTTTTAATTTTGTAATGCAAAGCTTGACATTTGTTCCTAGAGTGATTGTGATATCGATGGTACATGCAAAAAGGAAGATTAATAAGGTGTGGGTTATTCTTCTTCTTTCTTTTAGGCCAAGTAATCAACTTAGTATGAAGAAGGTCATGCAAAATGATATCTTGATTAAAGGTAGGTATAGAAGAAGTATGAGTTGCAAAGCTTTGTTGCACACCATGTTGGATATTATTAGAAGAATCAGATTGAACCAATGACACACTAGGTCCTTTGAACTTAGGAGCCTTTTATTCACTCATAAAATAAGGCGTAAAGTATGATGACCCCCCAATCATCTTCTAAAAGGGAACTTGCAGGAAGAGAAGTATCTCTAGGGGAGAAGATATGTTTTGTTGAAATGATGTAGGAATGGGATCAGAATCACGTTTGGTTCATAAGAAAATTTGTGATTTGTCATTATCATTAAGAGTATACATGGTGTTGTTATAAATAAACTTCACTTTTTTTCTATTGCATATCAGAGGAAAAAAGAGAGTTACATCAGAGTATATGACAAGTTACACGAGGGTTGGACTAATATCATAGCCATATCAAAAATAGGCTCAAAATATTACAATTACCATCATCGCGAAGTGTTTCTAAGTAAGAGAGTTCTAGTTATAAACCATATAAACTATCCTAATCAGAAGGAACATCGTGATCAACATCTAATTCATTGGAGCCCGAGGATACAACATTGTATCCAATGATCCCATGGGTTAAGAAGCTATTTGTGCCAGTCTTTGTTGCCTTGACACATGTAGGTGCATTAGACTTCTTCACCTGGTCTATGAAGTCAGCCAGCTTACTGTTAAACTGAGGTCCAAGCTTCATGGTTGTATATCCATGTGTTATGCCCTTCTTACTGATGGTGATCTCACCATCTCTCAAAATCTAAAGGAATTTACTCTCCTTCATCTTTATGACAGAAGTAACCTACATGGAAACATCAAAATAAATGAGTCTCCTTAGAGACTCGGTAAGATTCATGATCTTCCCTGCCAACACATCATTATTGTGAGCTTTCCAAATAACTCACAATATAATAGAAGAAATAATAGGCCAAAAAACATTGCAATATTTGTTGTTGTTAATGCGTCCAAAAATGACATTAAGACTATCAAATTGGGATTTGTATGTGTAACATATAAAAATGTAATATATAAAAATGTTACATTTGAAATTAGAATGTGCATTGAAATGTAAGGGGGAGATAAGATGTTCCTTTTATCCTCAAATACACAAAGGAAGGATACAAATTAATTAACCCCAAAGGAAGGATCAATGCATAAATGAATCAATCAATTGGAAATGAGAGTAAAGAGGAAGATCTTAGATTATGTTTTATAGAAAAGAATGTGTGATAGATTTAGGAAGATTGAGAACTTTAATTGAAATGAATAGAAGAAAATTGCTAACCTCAAAATGCTACAGATCTGAAGAATGTTGTTTTTGGGGGTCTGCACTAAGTTTCTGAAAAATCTGCAACCGGGTCTGGAACAGAAACGCAGAGACAGACAAAACCCGAAAATCTTTTTCCATTTTGGCTCAGTTCCGATTTTGACCCTAAAGTCAATGTCACCTTTGACCCAGAATTTTTGATTTCGACCTAGGGAAGAATCGACCTCTGATTTTGACCTAAAATCTCTGACAGAAAATCTATTTCCAAATCCTGATAGTTTTCTGAAAAGGGTATCCGAATCTGCACTCCAATTCATTGGTCTGAACCTGTACCTGCAAGAAAAATGCTTTGTTTTTTGGGGGGAGGGGTTTGCCTTGGCCGGTTTTGGAATTACCATTTGGGGGCTGGAATTAGACTGGAATTGGCATTATCTAATTCTGGATAATGCCAAATTCCATGTTTGGGTCCATGAATAAAAATGGAATTGGAATTACGAAATTCCCATTTTGGGGGCAAAATGGGA
>MU226793.1:5811647-5830989 GCA_018584345.1 Thuja plicata
CAAGCTCCAAGTGCTTTGAGAGCACACCCACATCCCTCTAATTGAAGCAAATCAAACATTTGCTCTATAGCACTTGTTTTTAGCAACAATCTTGAGGTGGCTTGGTTTTATATTTGTTTATGCTTTTGAACTGATAAATGCTAGATTAGTCTAATGTTTGAATGTTTCAACCTTTCAAAACAGATAACAGGTTCAAAACCATAACCTACATACACAAATACATGTATATGTACATATGTGTGTGTATATAAATTATGTATATGTGTATATATGTGTATATGTGTAAATATGTGTATATGTGTGTATATGTGTATATGTGTGTATGTGTAAATATGTATATATACACAAATGTGTGTGTATGTGTATATGTGTATATATGTATATGTGTATATGTGTATATGTGTATATGTGTAAATATGTATATATACATAAATGTGTGTGTATATGTATGTGTGTATGTGTGTATATGTGTATATGTGTATGTGTATATATATATACACAAATGTATGTATATGTGTAAATGTGTATATGTGTATATGTGAATATATACACAAATATGTGTATATGTGTATGTGTGTGTATGTGTGTGTGTATATGTGTGTATGTGTGTGTGTATATGTGTATATATACACAAATATGTGTGTGTGTAAATATGTATATATACATATATGTGTATGTGGGTATATGTGTATATGTGTAAATATGTATATATACACAAATGTGTGTATATGTGTATATATATACAAATGTGTGTATATGTGTATATATATACACACAAATGTGTGTGTATATGTCTATATATGTATAAATACACAAATGTGTGTATGTGTGAATATGTATATGTGTATATGTCTAAATATATATATATATACAAATGTGTATATCTATATATGTGCGTATATGTGTAAATATATATATACACACATGTGTGTATATGTGTGTATATACAAACATATGTGTATATATACACATGTGTGTATATATACACATGTGTGTGTATATATACACATGTGTGTGTGTATATATACACATGTGTGTATATATACACATGCATGTGTATGTATGTATATATATACACATACACACTGTATTAAAAAAAATAAAGAAATAAACAATTAAAATTATTTATGCATCTTCTTAGTCATCTTCCGGGTGAACCAAACAGGTCTAGCCCATATTCTAGAAATCATTTCTAGGATATGTATCTTCCAGAATTGTAGCATCTTCCAGAATTGACCATATCCAGCATTTGGTATTCCAGCACCCAAACAGTCCCTAAAAAGTATAATTGAAATTGCATAAGTAAAACAAAGTAAATGAACAAATTCACCTTGCTTGTATGGAAACCCTTGTGGCAGATTCTAATTCATGGATCCACAAGTATGTATGCACCAAATGGATGTAGAATGTAGAATGTAGAATGTAGAATGTAGAATGTAGGATGTCTCAAATCAATTGCCTATAGATCTTCAACACCAATATTGAATGGATCTTGGAATAGGAAGAGGCTTGGAGGAATGTGGATGGAGAAATCTTCAACAAGAGGGCTCCATAGAGCTTGAATCCTTCAATGGCTACCAATGGATCTCCTTGATGAATTGAGTGCTTGAGAAGTGATTGAATGCTTGAGAATAGATGAATGCTTCAATGGATATTTAGCTTGCTTCAAGTCTTGCTTCTTCACCTTTAGATTTCACTTCTTAAGTCTTAGATGGTTATCAAGTCTTGGATTGTTAGAGAAAATGAGAGGAGAAGGCTTCCTTATATATGAATCTAGGGCACAATCTTCTAGAGTGGCCTAGATAGGATAATTAAATTCCAATTAGACCTATATCCCTAGAAGAGGACCTATACTAAATATAATTTAAGAATTGTTGCTCCGAAGACCGAAACAGCCAACCTGGAAGCGGGAATTAAATCTTTCCAAAGCCTGACATCCAGAAACCCCGAAAACTTGAAATCTGGACCTTGGGTCAGAAAAAGGTTAATTCTGACCTAGGTCAAGGTCAAGGTCAACCTTGACCTAAAAAGGTTGATTGTGACCCTGAGGTCAAAAATCACAATTTGCAGTTTAGGGTGCCAGAAACAAGGTGGAGAAAAGTGGGAAATGGGGCAGAACAGGGGAAAAAGCTAGATCTAAGTCAGAGACCCATTCAAGGCTCTTGAAATGACCCCAAACCACTTACTCGGAAGGCTAAACTAGTCTACAATGGAAGTGCTTCCATTTTTTGACTATACATTTAGCCCTCACTTTAGCAAGAGTATGGACTCGATGCAAACTCTTGGTAAAGGAGATCATGAAGAACAGATAATCGTATTGAAATCAAAAGGGACAAAGGAATCCTCAAGCCCCCAGGGACTTAAGTCTTTATCAACCCTAAGATCATGATAAGAGAGACATCACCATTTAAGGAGAAAGAGAGAAAGGGTGTGATTACCTCGCCCAATGAGAACTTATGTCCCATTGTGAACCACACAAGGAATCTGTGCAACTGGAAAGATGAAGTTGAACCACCTAGTGAATGTAGCTACTCACTAGTCAACCCATCAGGGAGATCCGTTCTTAAGGACACCTTCCAACCATAAGGGATCAAAACATTGTAAATTGAAACTGGAGGGATCAAGAGATCCGTATAAATTTAAACTGGATGGATCAAGAGATCCTATAAGGTAAAAATCCATGCTTTAAGGATTAGTCTTTAATCCATAAAGGGAAAAAGTTTTAAGTTTGAAAATATTTTGAAAGTGTGTGTGAAAAAAGTGAGTAGAGTGTATTCCCCCATGTTAAATTTATTGCTAACACTTTAACATGAGCAATGGCTTTAACAAAAACATAAACAACACCACTGATTACGTTTCCAATATGAGATGCCCCCAAATGAAGATAAATCAAGGGAAATACCACATAAACATACAAAGAACACATAAGGGATCTACCTATTGTGGGGTCAGCATGATCATAAGATAATATGTATATATAGATATGATATTATTACAAATGAATTGACATCATTCCCCAAAGAAAGTAGAACTACAATCGCAATGGAGGAAAGAGAAACTCAAGAGTTACGAAGAAGAATCTTTTTGGACCACAACATGGAGACCAAAAAGAATCAATGCTACCATGTCGCAGATCCAAGCAGACTACATAAGGAAAAAATTTATGAACAATAGCACAAGTACAACATAATATGAAAATAATATATAGCAGAGTAAAGATACATACAGAGGAATTGTACAACAAGTTTGATTTCTTTATTACCTTGCACCAACAAAGTAACAAGGGTTATATAAAAGAGTCTAACAAACATTTAGAAAACACATTATGGGAGAAGCACAATACAACATGCAAACACAAAAAAGGGATACCATGAAGGACAAGCCAATCAAATGCATTGCCTACTCTCCCTATCTTGGTTTATATCATTTAGAGAAGGTGGAAAACTCGCAAGAGGGACTATATCCAACACAGTAGGAATAATAGCCAGTTCCAAACAAGGATCCTCTTGAGAATTGCGTTGTTTGATACTAGGTGTAATTATCAATTGATTTGAAAGCATATGAGGTAAATCAGTATCAAGATCGATGGTCTCATGTTCATCACTAGGATCGATAGGAACATCAAGAGTATCCTCCTCATCAATATTAATTAAAATAGGATCTAAGATGCGAATAGGATCATCATCATCATTATGAACATTAACTTCTTCCAACACATCAGGCATAGGTTGATCAAAAGAAGGTAAATAATTTTGAAGAATAGAGGCATGGGCCCTAGCATTATCCCTATGCTTGTTACGATGTTCATTAGAAGATTTGTTATGTTTCACTTTGTTTGACACATGTTGAGAACTAGGAGGAATAAAAACTGGTTCCTTCACAGGT
Source organism: Thuja plicata (assembly GCA_018584345.1). Taxonomy (NCBI): domain Eukaryota; kingdom Viridiplantae; phylum Streptophyta; class Pinopsida; order Cupressales; family Cupressaceae; genus Thuja; species Thuja plicata. Next base: position 5,815,533 of record MU226793.1, read on the forward strand.
TATATAGGAGGATTAGTAGGATTCGTAGTAGGCTGAGAAGCAACACTGAAAGGTTGAGTTATAGAGCTAGTAGTAATGGATAAAGGAGGTATAGAAGGAGTGGGAAAAAGACCACGGTTAAGATCTATCTAAGGCATGCTTAACTCAACAATCTTGCGATGTTTATAGGCTTGGTATGAACGAAAAAGGTTATCAGGGTGAGGAGGACATGAATTAGGTAATGAAGGCCAAAAGAAATCAAGAGTAGCACAATCTCTAGGCCTAGAAGGTTGATACAAACTATGATTAATCATTTTCACTTATCCATTATGAATGAACTTAGTACACTTATGAATAGGAGAATCAATAGCATGCATAGTAGTTAACCAAGGCAAACCAAATTTGACTTGGAATTGTTCAGAAGTGGGAATGACAATGAAGGTAGTATCTACAACTTTACCACAAAGTTCAACAGGCAAGTTAATAGAACCAAGTGAAGGATAGAGAAAACCATTACAAGTTTGGATCCATGCATCAGATGTATCATAACAATCACAATGTAGGTTTTTCATAAAAAGGTTTTCCTTAGTGATGACATTTATTAAAGATGTGGGATCAACAAGACAACCATGCCTAGGTATCTTAGCAATCCTAACATAAATATAAAAGGGACCATCGGGAACCTTAATAGTCTCAGAATCATCAAAGGTAATTGAGAGTTCCCTAGGTCATTTATCCTTAGTTTGTTTCTGAGGTTTAGGTGGAACTTGAAGTTGAAGTGAAGGCGAAGGATCTTGAACAGTAGGTTGAGGTGATACAACACACTCCACATGATTAACAATGTGATTGAGATCATCCATCTTTGAATCGTAAATAATATCCACAGAAGATGGTTGAGTGATGGTATTAGTATCATGTTTAGGTAAAAGATTTGTATAGATTTGAAGGTTTTGATTAGGAGGAGAGATAGATTTGTTCCCATTACCATCAAAATTATCAATAGATAAAGCATTAGAATTTATTAAGTCTTAAACCTTATGCTTTAAACAATAACACTTATCAGTATCATGACCACTCTATTGATGGTATTGACAAAAATCTTTAGAATAAAAGGATTTTGATGCCATCGTGGTAGGGAGAAGAGGTCGAATAGGAGGCAAGGTAATCATATTAGCACTTAATAACCTACTCATAATAGAATGTAAAGATTTAGTGAGAGGATTAAATGTACGATTCATAAGGAAAGAGTGGATGCAGAAGTGGCATTGTTGGATGCAACAACAACTTGATCAGCGGCTGCATTCACCTGTTTATTGATCTTGACATAGTTGTTAGGTTTATGAAACTTATTAGGATTAGGAGCAGCATCACTCTTATCAACTAGAACAAGATCCATTGGAGTGTTGCTCTCAAATTGACTCACTTGTAATTGATAATGATGAAGTGTTGCACAAAGTTGTTGAAAAGAGGTAAATTCAGTAAGCAGAATCTTATCTCTAATATTCTTTTGTAAATTTGAAATAAACATATGTTGAATATCAATATCAAGAATAGGATAAGAAATCTGAGCATACAAATGCTTAAATCTACCAATAAAATCAGTCAATTTTTCCTTAATGTTTTGTTTACAATGCATTAAATCAGTTAAGGAAACTTGGGGACCAATGTTATTTTGGAATTACTGGATGAAGGTATTAGAAAGTTTAGGAAAAGAATCAATAGAATAAGGAGGTAAAGAACAATACCATTGCAAGGCCTTATCATGAAAAGTTCTAGCAAACAACTTAGCTAAAATCCTATGGTCATGAGAATAATCACTACAAAGGATTTGAAATGTATTAACATGAGTAACAGGATCTCCTTTACCATTGTAATTCTCAAGATGAGGCATATCAGCTTGCTGAGGGATAGTAGCATGAATAATGTCTAAGGATAAAGGACTACCCATGTCACATGTAGGAATGCTAAACTTGGACTGGGTTAAAGATGCAAGTTGTTGTAAAGATGACAGAGTTTGAGATAAAATAATAACTGTGGAATCATTAGAATAAATAGGTGACATAGAAATATTAGGAACACTAGGAAAAGTGTAGGAAGCGGCAGGAATGGAAGACACAACTGGTGGAACACTTAGAACCACAGTTGGAAGGGGATTGGAATAAGTAAAAGGCACACTATGATATGGAGGTTGTGAGGTAGGTAGAGATACTGGTGGAACACTCGCGGGAATAGATTAAATTGGGAGAGATGTAGTCATTAAAGGAGGAGTGTAATTATGAATTCTATGTAAAGGAATGGAAGAAGGTTCCTCACTAGTGACAGAAGGAGTGAATCCTAGATCTTGATCCTCTTGAGCTAAAGGTTTAACATTCAAATGCACAAGATGAGTAATACCACGCAAGAGATTAACACCTTGATCACTATCACGAAGGACTTTCTTAAGAGCCTATATAGCTTGGATAGAATCTTGATTATGGTTTTCTTGAATAAGCCAATTTCCCATTTTATCAAGTTTTGTTGAAAGTTTTTGGACTTGTTCAGGAGGAACTCTTAAAGAATCATCCTCATCATGAGATGAGTGAGAAGAGTTATGCTCCATAGAAGGATTGGAATCATGAGTGGTAAAATTGTCATCTGGGACCCTAAGGAAAGGAGATGAAGACTCAGGATCAAAGGAACCCATAAGTCTACGACTTCTTCTAACTGGGATACTAGAAGTAGGACTAGAAGTAGTAAAGCTCATACACCGATGCAATGCAAATGAACTAATTTAGAAAACACGAGATTTTAATTTTTAATTTTTGAAATGTAAATGAAAGAATATAAAAGAAATCTAATCTAATATGCATGAAAGATCTAACATAAAAGTATAATTCTAACACCAAAAAGAAAGAGTTGTCTATCGTGGGTTCACCAAAATGTAACATAAGAAAATGTAATGTTTAAAAATGTTACATTTGAAATTAGAATATGTATTGAAATGTAAGGGGAGATAATATGTTCCTTTTATCCTCAAATACACAAAGGAAGGATCCAAATTGATTAACCCCAAAGGAAGGATCAATACATAAATGAATCAATCGATTGGAAATGAGAGTAAAGAGCAAGACCTTAGATTCTATTTTATAGAAAAAAATGTATGATAGATTTAGGAAGATTAAGAACTTTAATTGAAATGAATAGAAGAAAAGTACTAACCTCAAAATTCTACAGATCTAAAGAATTCTATTTTTGGGGATCTGCACTAAGTTTCTGGAAAATCTGCAATCGGGTCTGGAACAGAAACACAGAGACAGACAAAACCCAAAAATCTTTTTCTAATCTGGCTCAGTTCTGATTTTGACCCTAAATTCAATGTCACCTTTGACCTAGAATTTACTGATTCTGACCTAAAATCTCTGACAGAAAATTTGTTTCCAGATCTCGATAGTTTACTGAAAAGGGTATTCGAATCTGCACTCCAATTTATTATTTCAAACTTGTACCTAGAAAAAAAATGGATTTTTTGTTGGGGGGAGTGGTTTGCCTTGGTCAAACCCTAGTTTTGGAATTAACCTTAAAGTATAATTGAAATTTCATAAGTAAAACAAAGTAAATGAACAAATTCACCTTTCTTGTATGGAAACCCTTGTGGAGGATTTGAATCTGTGGATCCACAAGTATGTATGCACCAAATGGATGTAGAATGTAGAATGTAGAATGTAGGATGTAGGATGTCTCAAATCAATTTCTTATAGATATTCAACACCAATCTTGAATGGATCTTGGAATAGGAAGAGGCTTGGAGGAATGTGGATGGAGAAATCTTCAACAAGAGGGCTCCATAGAGCTTGAATCCTTCAATGGCTATCAATGGATCTCCTTGATGAATTGAGTGCTTTAAAAGTGTTTGAATGCTTGAGAATAGATGAATGCTTCAATGGATTTATATTGCTTCAAATCTTTCTTCTTCACCTTTAGATTTCACCTCTTAAGCCTTAGATGGTTATCAAGTCTTAGATTGTTAGAGAAAATGAGAGGAGAAGGCTTCCTTATATATGAATCTAGGGCACAATCTTCTAAAGAGGCCTACATAGGAGAATTAAATTCCAATTAGACCTATATCCCTAGAAGAGGACATATATTAAATATAATTTAAGAATTGTTGCTCCGAAGACCGAAACAGATGACCCAGAAGCGGGAATTAAACCTTTCCGAAGCCCGACATCCAGAAACCCCAGAAACTTGAAATCTGGACCTTGGGTCAGAAAAAGGTTGATTCTAAATTAGGTCAAGGTCAAGGTAAACCTTGACCTAGGTCAAGAAGGAGGTCAACCTTGAACTAGAAAGATCAATTTTGACCCTGAGGTCAAAAATACAATTTGCAGTTTAGGGTGCCAGAAACAAGCTGGAGAAAAGTGGAAAATGGGGCAAAACAAGGGAAAAAGCCAAATCCAAGTCAGAGACCCATTCAAGGCACTTGACATGACCCCAAACCACTTACTCAGAAGGATAAACTAGTCTACAATGGAAGTGCTTCAATTTTCCTACTATATAGTATGTGAGGCCAAACAACTTCCAAATTTCAGCTGCAAAGAAACATTCAAAGAAGACATGAAAAATAGATTCAGGTTGCTTACAAATAGTGCACAAATTAGCATCCCCCCAGGTGATTTTAAAGGGATTTTATGTAGAAGGAGGCTCCATAAAAAACATATGATTTTGGGTTCAATAGGTCTGGTCCAGATGAAAGTGAATTATTTATTCCAATCTGAGGAGGGGACATCAAGATGCCACTTGGAGTTAGCATGGGTGAGGATGTTCAGGCTCTAGGTGAGAAGGTGGTATAAGTATTTAGTTTTGACTTGTTGAAGAGGGGTAGTGTCAGGCCAAGTAATCTATGAGGAGTAATTTTCAGGTGAACAACAACCATTAAGGGGTTCCAATTTGTTAAGAGAAGCAAAAAGTATGGCATAAGTTCTACTTTGGGACATGGGCTGGTAAAATTATGCTTTCAACCTCTCCCATGTGTCAAGTTTATCTTCCAGTATAACATCTTAGAACTGAAATATTGCTTTATCTACCCATTTCTTTGCTGAGCAGCCTTGAAGTAGGGCTAGAGGCTTACCTTTATGCTTTAGGTTCCACCAGAGGGATCTAGAACCACAAATCTTACCACCAATTTCTGAGGGAGATGTGTTGCAAAGGAATTTTCTAACATATTTCCAAATTTTACAAACAGACTTGAAGACATTGGATCCTTGTAAAATAATGTTACTATCAACGCTAACAAGATCATAATAGCATAGATAAGTCCAGGATTTAGCTTTGCAGGGATGAGCTCTAGTGAGATTGTTTCTGATCAATATTTTCCATGGTTCTTCTCTAGAGGATGCCTTGGCAATCCATTTAACTGCTAACACTATACCTTGTGTTTTGAGGTCTTTCAATCCTAGACCCCCTAGGCCTTCTCTCTGGTGCACCATTCCCAAGAGACAACGTGACTCTTATGGTTTCCTCTCCCATCTGACCAGAGGAAATCTCTGATAATCTTCTTAATAGAGCTGAACTACTTCTGATTAAAAATCCAGGAGGAGGAGAAGTAGATGGGGTAGGAATAAAGGATCTTCTAACAGACTTGTACTCTACGAGGGAAGTAGAGGAGGTTTTTGTCCTGTTTGTTGAGTTTACTGAGGATCTTGTCTTTATCCCAGCTCCACATACCATTAATACTAGGATCCATAGCAAATGGAATCCCTAAGTATCTCACAATATGATTAGGGCCTCCCCACTCCAGATCATATTTATCCCACCATCTCGGTGGGTTGTTCTCCCATCCCAGCATAATGGAATTTGAGATAGAGATCTTTTTGCCTAAGGCCAAGCAAAATAAGTCTAGTTTATCCATGAGGAACCCCATGTTATTTTCTTTAATGTTTAGGAGGATGGTTGTATCATCTACAAACTGAATATTAGACACCTCTTGGACATTGGGAAGAGAGATACCTTTTACTTGAGGAGACAGGGTATCATCCTTGAGCAAGTAGTGGAGGGAGTCTGTTGCAATAAAAAAGAGGGAGGGAGCAAGAGGACATCCTTGTCTGATAGATCTAGTGAGTTCAAAGAATTGTGATCTGAAATCATTAACTTCAACTACTACCATAGCCCCCTTTAGTAAGGTGGAGACCATTTTTCAAAATGAGGGAGGAAAGCCCAAGCTCTCTATAATTAGTAGGATAAACTTACATTTGATATAGGCATGGGGTTTTTCATAATCTATGAGGAGCATAGCACTCTGTTGCCCTGAAGATTTGGCCCAGTCCATTGCCTCCCAACAGGTAACCAAATTCTCTAAAATATACCTACCCTTGACAAAGCCTATTTGGGTATTGTTGATCACCTTTGGGAGTACTTTGATAATCCTTAGGGAGAGGGCCTTAGCCAGGATCTTGTATCCTACATTGAGCAGGGTGATTGGTATCCAATTATTGATTATGAGTCTATCAACTTATTTGGGGATTAATTTGATTAGTCCAACATTCAATGTAGCGCCTAGAGTTCTTGTTGTTATGGCCTCTTGTAAGACCTTATAAAGACTATTACTCACCCAACCAATATTAGTCTTGAATAATTCTACCATTATCCCATCAGGGCCAGGTGCTTTGTCATTAGCCATACTCAGGATGGCATTTTTATTTCCTCTACTGAAATTTCTCTCCTAATTCTATTAGCATCCTCCTTTGTTTCTTTATTAGGGATGATACTTCTAATCATCTACATAGTTGAGCCCAAAGAGTCATTCCTTCAATGGTGAATAGTCTGCTATAGAATTTTGAGAAGGTCTCCAGAATCCCTTCTTGTGTAGTCATAGTGTTGCCTTGGTCAATGATACATGCAATCTTGTCTCTTGCCTCCTTCTTCCTAAGGGTTTGGAAAAATAATTTAGACCCTCTGTCCCCAAGATTGAGCCAATTAATTATGGCTCTCACCTTAGCACCTCTGGTTTTAGTGAGTTGGAGATTTCTGAGGGAATCCCTGCACCCCATCACTTTATCCAATAACCTCAAGTCTGATGGGTTGTTCTAAATCTGAAGCTCAACCTCCTGTAGCTCCTCACTAAGTATGAACTCTTCACCTCTAGCATATTTGGTCTTCTTTTTTCCCATAATTTTGCCTTTTGCCAAGTATTGTCGTCGTGCTACGAAGATCTCTTTCGCAACACAATACCCTAGGACACGTATGATGGGAATCTTGGGGGGAGATTCTTCCCTCCCCTTGCACTATAATAAGTTACCGTTCGGAGGTGAATCGGGTAGGCTACTACTTTATGGTTGCTAGTAAGATTTCGTGGCGTCCCCACAATCAGTTTGTACGGCGTGAGACACTTAAGTCTCTAGTTCAACCATGCCAGTATGCTGAGGGATATTCACTCAGTATGGACTACCATTAAACACGACCCACCCGAGCTTGCAGGGATAAAGCGGACCTTTGGGTTGCACCTTGTTTCTATACCGGCCGAAGGGATTACTGGTTTGAGGTCGTCCTCTAAAGGGGAAGTGCTCCCTCTAGACAGGCCTCTCTAGAGGCTTGATTAAGCTAAGCTTTCTCTTCACCCAAGATCCGCGAAGGCGAGGGGAGAGAATACGGCTATAGTTTAATCAAAGCATCACTTAAATTAAGGAATTTAATCTATGACATATAGCTCAAAAATAAGTGTTGAGAAACACTTCTTCAAACACACCAAGAAGAGTTCATTTTCCAAATTGAACCTAATTAGAGCAACTATGTGTTTTCTATCTAAACAAAAGACACAATAGTGTGGTTAAACATACAAGTTCAATTATTTTCCCACTCAGTAAATAAAAAGCTTGTAAATGTGTGTTCTTTTGCCTTATGTCATTCAAGATTGGATGAGGTTCATTCTCTTAAGCATTCAAGATTGATATGAGGTTCATTTTACCAAGTTTGCATTCAAAACAAGTGTTTAAACATACAAGTTCATTAATATCTTTTAAAAACCTAATAACGGAACCTGCATGCACTTGTTAGTAGTTTGGAATATTATAATGTGTTAAAAAACACAAGTTTTAAAAAATATGCGCAGACGGCAGATTAGCGCAGACGGTGATCTGCGCAGACGGCGATTTGCGGATACAGAGGAATACCTGCGTAGACGACAGAAAATAGACAGTCAAATTTTCATATAGAATAAATAGACTTATTAAAACTGAAAAATAACATTTTTATTAATTTTGACAGTATTTAACTCTTAAAAACTCTGTGTCTGTCAAAAACCCGAAAGCTAAAAATACTAAAAACTAGTAAAAATTGATTTTAAATCATAGTTTTAATAAGTTGTTTTAAACAGCGGAGACGGTGGATTGTATGCGCAGACGGTGATCTGCGCAGACGGTCGAGTGTTCGCAGACGACAATCTACGGAGATGGCGAAGCTAGAGCGCAGACGGGTCTGCATGTGAGTTTTTTGATCCGCGAGAAATCTACAAAAAACATTAAAAAAAATAGGGATGTGGGTCCCACCGGGCATGCCAAAATGTATGTGATAAAAGTATACCTGCAAGGGACAACACTAAAACATGCAAACATCAAGATTAGCCATTAGAAACAAGATTCAAAGAGTTAGCATGTTTAAAATGAAATCCCAAAACAAAGACTTTCACCACAACCTCCGATGAGCCAAACAAGGGCACCCAATGCCTTGTTGATTTGCTCTTAGAGATTATTGTGGGTGTGCTCTCCCAACACAATAACTTAATCCTGTGCTATTTGATCTAAAAATGCAACTAAGAGAGTGAAAAGCTTCAAGAACAAGTATGAGGAACTTGTCTCAAAGCCATCACAAATGATGATATGGATGCAAGATTAATCTAGATTGATATGCAAAGTGAACAAAACTATCTAAGATTCATTCCATTATAAACCTAAGATGTGATATCTAGATTCAAAAATGAAATAAACATGAACCAAGACTACAATTGCTAAGAAAAATGCTAAATGCTCTAGAACTAAAATGGCATGATAACAATGCAAAAATAAGAGATGGTTTGCTCTTGGCAAGAGCCTCTATTTATAGATTTTTGGAGGGAAAAGAAGGACTTGGATGAGGTGGATCATATGTGGCATCCACATAGATGCCACATAGAGGACACAAGGGCAAAAGGGCAAGCCATGCAAAAGTCAACCCAAGCCTTTAAGGTTTGAGAGGCTCAAGGTTTGCTCACACATGTGTGAGAAACCTTGGGGAAAGGAGTGGGGGACAAAAGAGGGGTTGTATTTAAGGAAGTTGGTGGCTTCCTTTTTGAAGAGTTGCTCACACATGTGGGAGCACTCCATTAGTGCTAAAAGGTGTAGGAATCACACTTTAAGTGTGATTAGTGTGTGTTTAAGTGAGAAAGTAGGTTTATTAAGAGGAATAGGTAGAGTAGGGTAGGAATAGGGTAGGTTTGTAGGTAGGATTAATAGGTCTTATTAATTTTAATCTTAGTTTAGAAGAATATTAGAAATGTGGGGAAATAAATAAATTTAAAATTTATTTAAAAGGGGATTTATGGAGGGTAATGTATTAAATAAGATTTAATACATTAAAAGGGATAGTATTTAAATTAAATTCAAATACTTAGGAGCATGAATCGTATTTAATTAAATAGATAGAAGAATATAACAAATATAATTAATTAAAATTAATTATAATGTTATGGGAACATTAATTAAATTAATATAAGGACGATTTTGGACGTATACATGTTGTTGTTGGTATACAGGTGGACTGAAGGTAAGGGTTTTGGAACTCTAGTGTTCAGAGGTTTCTACAGAGACAAGGTGAGTCAGGTCGCATCCCCTACAATGTTTTAATTTAAGCTTGTAAAATATACAGAGGATTTTATAACAGTTATCAGTTTGTTTTTACAAGTATGAATTATGCCTTTCACTTGTTTGGAAGCATTTCCAGTCTGGTTTGTGAAAGCCCCATTATAAAAGACACTGACTTAGGAGGGTATGATATAGAAGGAGTTTCTGATAGACTTTCCAATTCCTTAGAATAGAATGTCCTAGCTTTGGAAATCCTGCATAGCGGATTGTGTGTTGTTACTACTTTCCCTCCTATCATAATTTGCCCTGAGCTAGTTCATGAATGTGTTCATAACTATGATCAGCGAACTGAGTCAATTCTCAAAAAGGATGGTAGTGTATTGTTGGTTATTAATAGAGAGATTTTTTCTCTAGCTTTCAAAATTCCAGAGCAAACCTTTTCTGCTTTCTCCCCTGCACAATCCCTCATCAAATTCAAAGTAAATGGGGATGCAAATTGCACTTCCATGGCCAAGAATTGGTTATTTAACCCTCAGAGGGGAGGTTCCTGTTTGCCTAAAAAATTTAAAAGAAGTCATGTACACCCATATATTAGAGATGTCATGGTGATGTTGCAGAGAGACAGAGGGTCACCAGAGTCTTATTTCTTCTCAGACTGGTTGTTTTATTATATTCAAATTATTTTAGAAGGAAAATAGATACTGGACTAGGCTAAATTGATTATTGGTTCCATGTGGGAGCAACTTAACAATTCAAAACTCACTGGGTGTAGTTTCTTCATGTCGTCTTACCTGATGTACTGTTTAGCCTGTAGTAGACAATGGAACGGGATGATTCATGAACCTTGGTCAGATGGTATGTTTTTTTATGAGTATTTCCCTATTCTTCACAAAGATAATATAATTCAAAATTATAAAAGAGTGCATGACACTTTTATGGGCAAACTCTGTTTTGAGTTGACTGGAGATTCGGCCAGAAGGATGAGTTTTGAAGCTCGGGGATTTGTAACCAAATATGGGAGCTTCTGCAGCCAATTCTCTAGGTTCACCTATGTTAGGGTTGGTGGCTTTGAAGATCCTCCCACAAGGTTGCCTAGGTATGCTTTTGACTACTTTATTATTATAGAGGTCTGTAGGCAACTTTCCACTGTACTCGGAAAATTTCTTCCTGAAGAGGAATGGGAGAAAGTGTTCCCATTATAGCTGGGTAAATTCTCATGTTTTTCTATGGAAGATGCAATAAGCATAGGGAGTGATTTGATCCATTTTGATTTCAAATATTATACAAAGAGAGCAAGTTTTGACAACAAGAACTTTTCCAGTGGGAGTGTAGGACTTAGGTCTCATATGTTCCCAATTCCCCATTTAGAAGATTTCTATGAGGATTGTCCTGACGAGTCCCGGGTTAAGGAGAGGGATCACAGCCGACTCTACATATCCCAGATTCTATCCATGAGGTTGCAGTTCAATTTAGAAGGTGTGATAGATGATGGTTCAAACTTAGTTGAACCAAATTTCAAAAGACCCCTGGGAAATGAAGAATATGATATTGATTGGTCAATAGAAGAAGATGATATTAAATGCAAGACACAGCATATGCTTCAATTAACTGAGGAATGGCTGCAAGCAAGAATAAAACAATCTAGTCCTAAATCAATGGAAGTTAAATATTCACCTTTATATTCCCCTCCCCTGTTTCTAATCCTCACAAACCAATTGATAATGCAGGTTCATTGGGGAAGCAATAGACTAAGAGTTCCAGAAATAAATCTGTTGCAGAGTCCCTGCTTGTAGTTTTGCCTCAGTGAATCACCAGATCAAAGACCCAGTCTCAAAGTAAAGAAAAGATGACTCAAGAAAATGTAGAAATAATCAACTTGGAGGATGATAAATTTGGGGATATGAGTTATCAAATTGGCGAAGATGAGAATATAGGGAAAGACCTCTTTGATCTAGATGATGTGACCTTGGATATGATAGACACTCCTACAAAGACAACCGAGCAACTAGCTGTGGCAAGTATCACCCCAAAATAGATAACTACTTCAGTGAACAAGAAATGAAATCGGGTTCCTGTCTCTATCCCAGTGTAGGACATTGTCAGCAATTACGTTCAAAAGAATCCCAAGGCTAAAAAAGTCAAGAGCACTGCACAGATGTTCGCCGATGCAAAGACTAGAAAGTGGGCTGCTGAGGTGGCCACCTACAGGCCAAAAGAAGAGAAGCAGGATGTTGTGACAGAAGATTTTGAAGTCACTAAGATTGAATTAGGAACCATGGATAGGGCAAGGAAGAATCACATGTTTAAGGAGACAGCTTGGCAGATGTTAATGACATCTTGGTAGGACAACAAAGAAAAAAAATAAATGAAATAGACAATAGTGTCATTTTTCCAGTTCATAAACGCTTTCTACAATTTTGATGCCACACCTTTAATCCAATCCCCATAGGTATTCAATCCAAATTCCATGGAAAGTAAATATTTTCTAAATCAAGTTCAGCGTGGCCGATCTTTGGTCTCTTTGGTAGATGAGTGGATGTCTCAAGTAGTTAGTAGTGGTCAAGAATACATTAAAGACTCACATATAGTTCTCCATGATACAGAATCTATAATGGGAGAATTGCAGACTCAAAAACAAGTCTAGGATGGAGAAGAAGAAAAATGGGTCTTGGCAATGAGGAAATTCTTAGAAATAGAGAGGTACGACTTCAGTAAATTTTGCACAGAGAAATCTCTGAAATCCACTGAAGAATCAATTTTTTTCATACTTAGAAAGAACATCAACTGGCGTATCTCTATTATAAGAAGTACCATCATAGAAAATAAAGAATATGAGGCCGAGGCTAAATAGATTTAGAAGGCCACTCTAAATGAACTAAAGGTCATCAACTTCACCTATACCTACCCAGAAACCTATGGTGAACAAGAATTAAAAGGGGCCCTAGAAGCCTTCAACTCAGCTATGAAGATAATCAAAGAAAAGGCTAATCTTAAAGCCACGGACCTATCTCAGATGGAAATGATTGAATCGATGTTATACCTATGTGTTGATCAATTGCTAGGGCTGGTGGAAAAAGTGAAGAAGTTGAAGTGGAGAAATGAGGCCTCAATGGCCCAAATTATGAATTCTAAGATCTCACATTTGCAGTTCACGAAGGAACTGGTCCAAGCATACAAGGAATGGAAGCCTACCCATTCGGTTGCTGAAGAAGAAGGAATCCTAGCGGGAAGTGAGGATCATGCGAGGGAGAAAGAACCAGATTTAGACAATTAGTTTTTATTTGAATTAACATGCAAACCCTCAAGGACGGGTGTCCTTTTTCTTCTGGTTTCATTTTATACTGATTACTTGAGAGGTTGAGTTTTAAGGGAGACCTCTCGGTGTTTTAAAACTATAAGTACTGATGCTGAAAACTTTAGAGTTCGAACAAAAGAAGAAAAATTGATCGTAACTAGATATTTTTAATTTTGTTGTGATAGTTTTAGTTTGAATCTTAGAGGTACAGATGTGGGTGAATCTGATACTTTTTTTTATCAGTAAATTTGCATTTATATTCATTGTAATCAAAATTTTACAAAAATATCTTTAAGTGTTAAAATATATGTCCACCTAATGGTTTCATCATCGGTGACAGTCTAAACACTGCAAGCCAAATGCAAAAAAATAACAGTCTCAAAATACATTTCGTGCTTACATAGATCCCAAGATCATATTCCTTTTTTACTCGACAGCACACCACACACAAAAAATAAAAAATAAAAACTTTAAGCGTCTCCTCGTTCCTACTGGAACCATCCACATGTCTCCTACTGAGAAAAGTTTAAAATAGCCCTTGCCCCTGACGCAGATGCTCCTCTAGTCATGTCTTTCTTCAGGAGTTGGCGGTGAGGTTGAGGCCTTCTAGTATAGTCAGTTGGCGTTGTCAAATTTGTGTGCTAAAATGTTGACACACTTCTATGACTCATTCCATCCAAGGTTGCTCAAGAATGAGGGCTCAAATATCGATCCATAACTCTCTAGTCATGGAGTGCAAAGGTTTGAAATGGAGGCCCTCAAATTTGACCTAGTTAGTGCCTATGCAAGTACACCATGAAACAAGAGATTCAAATGCATGAAAATGAGATCTACTCTATATGATAACAATGCATGAAAGGAAATTAGTCTAAATGATAACAATGCATGATTATTCTATGAAAAAAAATACAAATGCAAGTTTAATCTATGAAAATAAACATGAATCTAATCTACATGAATAGCCATGGATGTAAGAAGAAGAAGAAGACAAGAAGAGAGAAGTTGCAATATCCAAGCTTGAGTGCTCAAATCCTCCTCCAAAATTGCTCTCCAAACTTGCAGCATAACAATACTATGAAAACCTAATATATTTGATAGATGATTGATTGATGATTGATTATTGATGATTATCAAATGAGAAGGAGAGATTTCCTTATATAGGAAAGTGAACGATTGAGATTAAGAGGCAAAAAGAATTGATCAATGGTTGAGATTAAGAGGCAAAAACCCACCACTTAGGAGGATGTGAAGAAAAAAAGATTTTTATTTAATTTAATTTAATTTATTACCTTTTTCATCAATTAAAGTGCTTTAAGTGGGGATTTTTATTTATTTAATTAAAAGAGGGGTTTTCTTTCAATTAAATAAATTAGAAGAATTTTATTTAATTAAATGAGGAAAATTTAATTTAATTAAATAAGAGAAATTTAATTAAAAGGAATGTTAAATCTTTTAATTAAATAAGAGGAATTTTATTTAATTAAAAAGGAGATTAAATCTTTTAATTAAATAAAAATGATCAAACCTTAGGGAATATTGAAATAATTGAATTAATTACAATTTGATCAAGGAAATTGATTTGAATTGAAAATGTTCCAAATCATTGATTCAGAAAATTGATAAATTGATAAAATGATAAATGGGGCCCAAAGTCTAGGCAACCATTTAAGGGTGCATACATTTGCCCCTCTTTGACAAATGTGTGGTCGACTCAAGAACACATATAGTCAAAGAATGCAGTTGAAGTGTGAGGTCGACTTGGGATCACAAAACAACCCAGATGTGTGATCGATTTGGGAACATATCAGGACAAAAATAAGCATAATTGAAAAAGACAAAGTCAACACCGAAATAAGTAATTGACATGTTAGAGATAAGAATCTCAAGCAAGACTAATATAATTGATAAAGTTGAATCAAAGATTAAAGATTGATAGGTACTGCCCCCTCGTGATCGAAATCAAAATGAGATAGAGGAGAAACAACAAATTGATAAATTTTGATCAAATTGAACTAATGATAAGGTTCTTGATGTAAGATGAAATATATAAAGATCATAGAACTAAGGTAGATCATCAAGCATGAAAGATTATGCCCCAAGGTTGAATTAGAAGAAGAAGAAGAAGAAGAAGAAGAAGAAGTGGGGTGAAAGCAAATGGAAGATAGAAGTTTGGAAGAGGTGGAAAGAAATAGAGAGAAGAAAGAGAATTTGCCTCAAGAGAGAGAATGCCCCAAAATTAATCAACTTTTTAAGATAGAAAATTTTGATTGAGATCACGAAAGAAGATAAGGAAATGAAGATCAAAACGTGATCACAGTTGATTAAAAGTCCACAAGAAAGATGAAGGAAACCCTCAAACTCATAATGCAGCCTA
>MU226793.1:5837533-5849729 GCA_018584345.1 Thuja plicata
AGTGCCTATGCAAGTACACCATGAAACAAGAGATTCAAATGCATGAAAATGAGATCTACTCTATATGATAACAATGCATGAAAGGAAATTAATCTAAATGATAACAATGCATGATTATTCTATGAAAAGAAATACAAATGCAATGTTAATCTATGAAAATAAACATGAATCTAGTCTACATGAATAGTCATGGATGCAAGAAGAAGAATACAAGAAGAGAGAAGTTGCAATATCCAAGCTTGAGTGCTCACATCCTCCTCCAAAATTGCTCTCCAAACCTGCAGCATAACAATACTATGAAAACCTAATATATTTGATAGATGATTGATTGATTATTGATTATTATCAAATGAGAATGAGAGATTTCCTTATATAGGAAAGTGAACGGTTGAGATTAAGAGGCAAAAAGAATTGATCAATGGTTGAGATTAAGAGGCAAAAACCCACCACTTAGGAGGATATGAAGAAAAAAAGATTTTTATTTAATTTAATTTAATTTATTAGCTTTTTCATCAATTAAAGTGCTTTAAGTGGGGATTTTTATTTATTTAATTAAAAGAGGGGTTTTCTTTCAATTAAATAAATTAGAAGAATTTTATTTAATTAAATGGGGGAAATTGAATTTAATTAAATAAGAGGAATTTAATTAAAAGGGATGTTAAATCTTTTAATTAAATAAGAGGAATTTTATTTAATTAAAAAGGAGATTAAATCTTTTAATTAAATAAAAATGATCAAACCTTAGGGAATATTGAAATAATTGAATAATTGAATTAATTACAATTTGATCAAGGAAATTGATTTGAATTGAAAATGTTCCAAAGCATTGATTCAGAAACTTGATAAATCGATAAAATGATAAATGAGGCCCAAAGTCTAGGCGACCATTTTAGGGTGCATACAAACTTGACTGGTGTGGTCTTCTGTTGCTTCACTTTGGCCAGTTTTCCTTGAGCTCTGTGGGCTGCCACCTTGTCGAGGAAATCCTGGATCATGATCCACCCTCTCCTTACCTCAGGAAGATGCACCTCCTTTGGTTGAGTGGAGCTCCAAGCAACCAAAGGCTAGACCTCTCCATGACCGCCTACAATGGAGCATTAGGGACCGTGCAGAATTCTAAGCCCCACACCTAGCTCGGCTCGATGTATAATGCCTTCAATTCTGATAGCCCACTTTAGCTCCAAACATTGTAAGGCCACAGAAAGGGTCTCCGTCTTTGAATTCCCCACCAGGAGGCCAAGAGCTAAGAAAAGGGAGGAAATATCCAAATTAGTTTATGACCTCCAATCATGCTTAAGGAATTCCTCCACAAAAAATGTTGACAACACCTCCATGAATTTGGGGTCATCAAAATGAAATATGTTACCCATCCTATGTGTCGTGATTTCATTTTGAAACGCAGGGAGTTGCTTTGGAGAGTGAAGCGAAAAGTTTGCCTCCATGACCAGAAATATCTTGCTCACTATGTAGGGAAAGAAGCCTAGCCTTATTTTGTATTACCAAAACGCTCTTAGCTCTTCAGACACTATTTGTTTGTGTTAAAAACTCCCCAAGATTCACACTTATAAAGAGAGGCTTTGCTTGGTTGCATCCCTCAATAATGCAGTCTCAATAAATGTTGTTCGTACAGACTCTCATAAGCCCATCTTACAATTATCGTTGAACTTGTATGGGAGAGAGATAAAGTACTAAGTGTTTATGAAAGACAAATGCCAAATCTATCCTTCATCAATACCACAAATCCTTTCATTCATGCAAAGCGGGTTACTCACACTTGTCTTTTCATTGTGCCAAATTTCCAAGCAAGTTGGCTTATTCAAATGTGTTCCATCACGCACCAAGGCTTTGATGATGTTATACTTGTGCCAAGATCAGCTTTTGTTTATACTCACGCCCCCATTGTTATAATTGATAATGTTGTAGAGTCCCAAGGAAAATCTCATTATGTCAGCTAGTCCCATCCAATATCAAGTTTAGTATAATCTTCCATCGGTTTGGTAGTCTCATTTGGTGGCCTTCTTACTCCAATGTTTGAAAGTAAGTCTGCAAGGCCATTGGCTTCCATGGGAATGTGGTTGATTTGGACCTCTGTGATCCAGCTTAGGATGACTCAGATGCTATGAATATATTGATTTAAGTATCATGCCTCCATTGCACCTTTTCTGTCATTAATGACTAACAGTGAGTCTCCCTCCAAAATCAATTTTTGCTCTCCTAAAGTGTTTTCCATGCAGGCTACTCTGAGTGCCACTTGACATTATGCCACATTATTAGTCCCATCTAATAAGTGAGAAGTGCCCAAAGCCACTATATCCCCATTCTCTGACCATGCAACATAGCCAGTGCCTAAAGGGCCTAGATTCCCCTTTGAAGCGCCGTCAAAATTGATTTTGATCTAGCTTGGCGGTGGTGGGAGCCACTAAATTTGCGTGTGGTCACCAAAAATAGGTTTAACCCTACAAATCCCTTGAACAAACCGTGAATATGATACTATTGAAAGAATGAACTTTATATGATTTCCTGTGTAGTAATTTTGAAATACATTACACTTAAGTTTTTCAAATTTGTGTCATTTAAAAGCAAAGAGCAAGTGTCATGTGTTGGAATTTTGTTTACTCTGTGATGTATATGTTTGTGGATTCATAATAGCTTGGTTTTATCTATATTTTGTTGCCTTATTTCTGATTAGTTATCTATTTTTATTTGAATTTGCTGAAAGGAAAATTGTGCTTTTTCTTTCCTTTCCATTTTCACTCTTTCCCAATGTGTTTCTGTAGTACTTCTCATCCATGAATGGCAAAGTAACCTTTATAAACTTTTAGGTTAAAACTTGAAACTAAAACTGGATGTTATTGATAAAACATTTTTAGGGAGCTATACCTAAAATCAAATTCAGAGGGAAGTGAGCTTAGATCACTTACCCAACTGTTAGTTTCATTTGTCTTTCAAAAGGGCTGTAGAGTTTTCCTATAAAAGATTTACCGAAAGACAAATCTGTTCGCTAACAAATTTTTGGCGACTCTACTAGGGAGCGCTAAACAGTGTAGACATGTTTTTAATGCTTTCTTTGATGAATAGTTATGGTGCTACCAGCTGTAGTAATACCTAACCATGAGGAATTACCTCATGTTATTCAACTAGATCTTAACTTTCAAGACACCCAAGAAGATATAATTATTTATTTGAACACCCTTGCTTGGAATTTAAGGACTAGGCATCATTAGTACCAACAAGTTTTCTTAGTCTTGGAAGAAGAGGAAGATATAGGGGAGTGGCTTTGAGGTCTCCCAATAGCTCAGGAAGAAAAAATTGATGACAGAGCTATTCAAAGGCAATAAAAAATACAATACTGGATTCTCAACCGTATACTAGGTCCCAAAGGAGAGAGGGAATCTTTGATACTTTTTATGAAAGTTTACAAAACCTTCAGTTCCCAACTACCTACGTTCCAAAACCAAAGGATAAGAGTAAACCTCCTTCCCCACCTAAGGCTCAATCAAATATCTCTCCATCTACCAGTATCTTGCAATCTTTGACCTTATCTGGCATTCAAGACCCCCCCCTTGTAACTATCTTTCTATTCATAGTCATGGCGCAACCATGGGGCGCAATAGTCAGCCCTCTAGCACTTGGTGCTCATCATGACCTTCCCAAGGGTATTAAAGATGTTCTTCCTAAATTTTCTAGAGATGGTAAGGTCTCATTAGATGAACATTTCAATGCATTTAATGTAGAAACCATTATTTTAGCGGTACAAAATGAAGATGTAGCCGTTAAGCTTTTCACCCAATCCTTAACAGAGGGAGCTGCAAAATGGTTTGGTTATTTGCCCGCATGATCTATAACAAATTAGTAAACCATGAAGACAGCGTTTGAAAATCATTTCAAGGGCGCTGATGACGAGCATTCTCTATTGGCACAATTAACACAAATGAAGAAGGAAATCCATGAACCTATGAGGGAATATGTGGCTCGGTATAACAAGGTGATTCATAAAATCCCTACTACCAAAAGACCGACTCCAGAAAATGAACAATATTTTTTTGTGAGCTCTATGCCCCCAGACATAGGTTTTCACTTCAGGAGAAGTAGGCCCGCAGATTTGGACACTACCCAAAGCCAAGCTACTAAATTGGAGGATGATCTTATAACAGTAGGAAAATGGAGAAAAGATGTGCAAACACCCCATTCCCAAGCCTCAACTTCCTTATCCATAGACCCAGTTGTCCAAAGACTCATGAATGATGGAATTTCCTTGAAAAGGTAGTTACCTAAGCAAGGATCTTCCTATCCTCCCATTTACCAAGACACTAGTTGGAAGCAACCCAACCAATGGAAAAATAAAACTCCTCTTTTGCCCCCAACTCAGCCGAGGCTGTCCCTAGAGGCTTCTCCAAAAGAAGCAGTTATGTGTTCATTTCACCTAACGATGGATCATGATGGCAATTCCTACCCAGATATGTTGAGACATGTTCAAATGGAGGAAACTAAAGATATGTTAGGGGAATGTATTGTTGAGGAAGTAGCTTAAGAGAGACTTGGTGACTCTGGCTCATACTATTTAGAATATGAATCCAACTCTGAAAGAGGAGATATTCTAGTCACTCTTTAAGATCCAACATGTGCTATGCTGACTTGTAATCAAAAGACTTTTAAGCATGCTCCCACATCATCTAGTACCTTTTAGAAGGCTCATGAACCAGTGAGTAATCTTTACCCTTCCAGTACTAAGGTTCCTGATTTTAAAGCTTTACAAAAAAATGACGGCATGTCTTCTTTTGATATAGTTGAATTTTGCAAATCCTCTGCTATAAAAATCTCCCCTGCTAAATATTTAAGATTAAATCCAAAAGAACTTGATAAATTGGTTAGATATGTCCAAGGAGATGCATCACCTTCATCCTAGACCAACCAATGTGCCACAGACCAAGCCAGTGATTCTGTACAAACTTCCACAGTTGCATCCCCTATTGTCATGAACCAAAATAATTCAGCTACTGCAACTACCTCAAAAATTTAATGTGAAATTTATGAAATGAGAAAACTTGATCCTTTCTATATTTCCTTGCTCCTTAATGGCATCAAGTTGAGTAATTATATCATAGATTTTGTGCTTCTGATAATATCATGCCATCATGTGTTTCCAAATCCCTAGGCTTGACTTTGACAAAAACCTTTAGAAGATGCTATTTCATGGATGGTAAACAGGTACCTTTGATTGGTCAAGTGGAAGATGCCCAAGTTGTTTTAGCAGCTTACCCAGACAAGAGGTTAAATTTAACCATTTTAGTCATAGATATACTTGCAAGCTATGGGATGTTATTGAGCAAAACTTTCTACAGAGACATGGGCAGGGAAATCAAGATGGATTTGTCGGAAGCTATTATCCCTATAGGGAAGAAAAAGGTCAAACTAGAACCTGAAGCAAGAAATAAGTATACTGTCTTCCCATCCAACGATCCAAAAGCACAAATACTTTTTAAAGATTGTGATTTTGGTAATTATATGATATTATCATATGAGACATCCCCTGTTCCTACATTCTGTGGTAAAAATGAACAAATTTGGTTAATGGAATTTGATGGTAGTTGTGCTAGTGTGGGATCTGGGGCTGGTGTGGTATTTAAGGGCCTAGATGATGAATATATTCCTTTCTCTTTTAAACTAGACTTTAAAAACACTAATAATACTGTCGAGTATGAGGCTCTATTATTAGGTTTATGAGAGGCAAGGGCACTGAGGATTAAAGCAATTGTTGTGAGAGGTGACATCGAATTGATAGTTAAACATGTGAAGGGCCAATTCACAGTTAAGAACGAATGCCTAAAACATTACAAGGACTTAGTTTGGGATGAAATTGAATCTTATGAAGCCTTTCCCATAGAGGCAATCCCCAAAAATTTGAATTCAAGGGCTGATTCTCTGGCAGTATCGGCATCCCTATTTCTCCCTCACCCAGATTTCAAAACAGATACATATAGGATTGAGATGATATATAGACCTGTGATTCCTGATAACATTGAACATCTGCAAGTGTTTAAAGATGATGCTTGAATCAAAGATTTCATGACATGTGTAGAAGGTTTTTCATCCACTTACTTTGCAGGAATGGGCAAAAGGTGTGAAGAGTCCAGTTCTGAGTTCTCACCAATAGAAGAAGTTGTTCAGCTGAAGAGTAATAAAATTCCCAAATTGTTGGTTTCCCTAGAAAATTTGTTTTCCCAGGAGGATGATAGTTTCATTTCAAGAAAAAGCCCACATTTAGATGTACTAAAAGAATATGACAAAATAAATATTGGCACTACAGCTGAACCTCGGTGGATATCTGTAGGTAAAACCCTATCTGTTCAGGAAAATAAAAACCTCTAGGTCTTGCTGACAGCCTATATGGATGTGCTTTCCTGGAACTACGATGATCTTAAGGATTTTTAGAAAGGATAATTTAGTCATCATATTCCCCTTAAACTGGAGTCAAAACCATTTCGGCAAAAACTTCGAAGCTATAATCCTAAAGTATCAGAAGCAATTCTGAGGGAGGTAGACAAGATGCTAAAAGCAAGAATTATTTATCATATCCATCACTCAACCTGGATCACAAATATTATCCCAATGAGAAATAAAAATGGAGAAATAAGGATCTATTTGGATTTCTGCAATTTAAATCAGGCTAGCCTGAAGGATAATTATGCCCTGCCCAAAATGGAACATGTTTTACAGACATTGGCCGGATCAGAGATGGTGTCTCTGCTTGACGGGTTTTTAGGGTATCATCAAGTGAGCATGTCAAATGAAGACAAACACAAGACCACTTTCACCATGCCACGGGGGACATTTTCTTATAGCAGAATGCCCTTTGGGTTGATCAATGCAGGAGTGACCTTTCAAAGAGCTATGGATTCTTCTTTTGCTGAAATGAAAAATAGAATTATAGTGATTTATCTTGTTGATTTGATGGCTTAATCTAGAAGAAGAAAGCATCACATTAGAGACCTCAGATCATTCCTACAGAGATGCAGGGACCATGGCATATCACTTAACCCCAAAAAATCCATTTTTGGTGTAATAGAAGGAAAGTAGTTAGGCCATATTGTTTCCAAAGAAGGGATTAGGATTGATCCGAAGAGGGTGAAGGCAATCCAGCAGATCAATTTACCATCAACTAGAATAGGAGTTAAATCCTTCTTTGGTTAGATCAACTTTTTAAGAGCCTTTGTCCCAGATTTTTCTGAATTGACTAGGCATATTGTAGGAATGATGAGTGAAAAGTAGCCTTTTAAATAAACAAAATATGGTAAGAAAGCTTTTAATGTAATAAAGGTTGTCGTAGCAGAGGTGCTCGCTTTTGTTTAGCCTGACTATAAAAAAGATTTCATTATTTACTGTTATGTTTCTGATCACACTGTGTCATGGATCCTAACCTAGAAAGATGTTTCTGGGAATGAAGCACCAATTTCTTTTATAAGCACTCCACTAAAAAATTATGAGCTTAAATATTCTTCCATATAAAAACAGGCTTTTGTTGTAGTAAAATCAGTTAAGCAATTCAGGTTTTATATTCTACACTCACACTCCGTAGTGTATGTGCCTGATTCAACAGTGAAAAGTTTACTCACCTAGCAGGAAATAGCAATGAACAAGAGGGAAACGTGGGTGACTAAGATATAAGAATATGATTTGTTAATAAAACCTACCAAACTGGTTCGGGGAAGAGGTCTCTATAATTTCATAGCTGAGAATTCAAAGTAGTTAGAATAATCAAGAGATGAAGTGTCTCAAGTGCTATTGGTCAGTTTAACCAATTCCTGGTTTTCTGACATAGCGTATTTTCTCACTTATGGTGAATGCCCTGTGTAGTTAACACCCAAGGAGAAGTGTAATCTAAGGATACAGGCAGCAAAGTATGTAATATGGCAAGGCACCTTGTACAAAAGAGGGTTAGATGGCACTTTTCTTAGATGTGTGGACAAAGAACATCAGTTGCAATTATTGAAAACTTTCCATGAGAAAGCCTACGGAGGACATTTTACTTCAACTGTTATAGCCTTCAAAATCCTTTCGTATTGTTTTTATTGGCCAAGAATGTTCAAAGATGCATATGCATTTGTCAGAAATTGTTAAAAGTGTCAGTTATTTTCTGGAAGGCCTCAATTAGTTGCCCTTCCTTAGAAACCTATTGTAGTGAATGAGCCTTTTAAGCAGTGGGGAATAGGTTTTATTGGCCCGATTAATCCTCAGTCAAGTGTTGGTCATGTTTATATCTTAACAGTGACTGACTATTTCACTAAGTGGGTCAAAGTCATCCCAACCAATAAAGCAAATTCACAAGTGGTGTGTGATTTCTTAAAGGATAACATCCTGGTGCGCTTTAGGGTGCCTCAAAATATTATAGTTGATAATGCTACTTATTTTTCATCTCAGGAGTTGATTCTTTTATGTTATGATCATAGTATTTCATTGACTCATTCTTCAGACTATTTCCCTCAAGGTAATGGGCAAGCGAAGTCAAGTAATAAAAACTTGGTTGCCATTATGAAGAAATTGGTAGATGATTGTGGTAAGAACTAGCACAAGAAGCTATATGAGGCCCTTTGGGCTGATAGAATCACTCCCAAAAGAGCAATTGGTATGGCACCTTTTGAGTTGGTCTACGGAGTAGGCGCTCAAGTGTCAATTCCTCTAGAACTATCAGCAGATAAGTTACAAACTACTATTGAAGATCAAATGTTTATAGATTCTTTGGAGAAAAGGATTTTGCACTTGCAAAGGCTAGAGGAAGAAAGGGAGGCATTGGTCGACAGAATTACGGAACACCAAGTCAGGGTTAAGAGCATATTTAACAGGAAGGCCAGGCCTAAAAATTTTATAAAAGGAGATGAAGTGTTGCTTCGGGACAAGAGGAAGGAGTCGAAAGGCGCTCACAGCAAGTTTGAATCACTATGGAAAGGGCCCTTCATTATTGCTAAAGAAATAGGACCCAATGCCTTCAAACTGGCCTACCCAGATGGAACGATCTTACCATTTTCCTACAATGGGAAAGACCTTAAGTTGCTCAAAATCTAACATCAGTTTCTTGTCATTTATTGTACATATTATTCTTGGTTTTCTTTCTAGTTGAGTGTCTTTCCCTTTCTGTGTTGTGAGTTTTTCTAAGCCCTTTGCAGCAATTTGCGAAACCAGAGTTTTTGAGTTCTCTGCCTTTTGAGAAAAGTCAGTCCCCAATCAGAGCCAATGTTAGTCCAAGTTTGGTACTTGTCCTTTTTCTATGAGTGATTTCTTGAGTCACCATTATATTTTTGAGAGTCTCAAAGCTGCTTAAGCCCTTCATGTCCAGCTACTCACCAAAAGTGTCAACCTTGTGGTCCGACCATGTTTTGAAAAACAAAGGATTATTTGCTAACAATTTTCTTGAACATGTTTGAACACCCTTGAACATCCTTGAACAACCTTGAACTCAATTCATCAATGTTCAAGAGTGTTCAAGGTAGTTCATTTTATTATAATGAATGGCAGATGTGTTAAACTGGCAGAAGAAGTCTCATGGTCGCAGTGTACGGAAAACTTGACTTTTCAAAGATAGAAATTAGAGATGTCAGCACAGAATCTTCGGTCTAAGGATTGAGGCAAAGGATTAAGTAGGAATAAGTTTGAACGGTATTGAACACATGTGAACAACCTTGAACTCAGTTCATCAATGTTGAATTTTGTTCAAGAATTTTGAAAAAGGAACACGGGGTAGAAAAGGGGAAATCTTTCATAACTCAGTGGTGGGTCCTACGAAAATAAGAGCTTTTAATGTGAGAGAATAGTGGCAATAGTTAAATGCATCTAAATTGTCAAATCCAATCATTAATCTATACGACATGAAATTTTGCGTGAGTGGCATTAATTAATTGCATGTGTAAACTATCATTTCATTCCCTTAGTCTTTATTGCCTTAAAGATTGGTAATTAATGATCAAATACTTTGTAATTACTATTTAAACCCTTCTTTGCGTTCATTCTTTTTGAAACATTGTCATTTTTAGTATATGGGTGGACTGAAGGTAAGGGTTTCGAAGCTCTAGTGTTCAGAGGTTTCTACAGAGACAAGGTGAGTCAGGTCAAATCCCCTACAGTGTTTTAATTTAAGCTTGTAAAATATACAAAGGATTTTGTGACAGTTATCAGTTTGTTTTTACAAGTATGAAGTCTGCCTTTCACTTGTTTGGAAGCATTTCCAGTTTGGTTTGTGAAAGCCTCATTATAATAGACACTGACTTAGGAGGGTATGATATAGAAGGAGTTTTTGATAGACTTTATAGTTCCTTAGAAAAGAATGTCCCAGCTTTGGAAATCCTGCATAGCAGACTGTGCATTGCTGCTACTTTCCCTCCTACTGTAATTTGCCTTGAGCTAGTTCATGAATGTGTTTGAAACTACAATCAGCTAATTGAGTTAATTCTCAAAAAGGATGGTAGTGTCTTTTTGGTTGTTAATAGAGAAATTATTTCTCTAGCTTTCCAAATTCTAGAGCAAACCTTTTCCGCTTTCTCCCCTCCACAATCCCTCATCAAATTCAAAGTAAATGTGGATGCAAATCACACTTCCATGGCCAAGCATTGGTTATTGAACCCTCAGAGGGGAGGTTCCCATTTGCCTAAAAAGTTTAACAGAAGTCATGTACACCCATATATTAGCGATGTCATGGTGATGTTGCAGAGAGCCAGAGGGTCACCAGAGTCTTATTTCTTCTCAGACTGGTTGTTTTGTTATATTCAAATTGTTTTAGAAGGAAAACGAATACTGGACTAGGCTGAATTGATTGTTGGTTCCATGAGGGAGCAACTTAACAATTCAAAACTCACTGGGTGTAGTTTCTTCATGTCATCTTACCTGATGTACTTTTTAGCCAGTAGTAGATGATGGGATGGGATAATTCATGAACCTTGGTCCGATGGTATGTGTGTTTATTAGTATTTCCCTATTCTTCATAAAGATAATATAATTCAAAACTACAGAAGAGTGCATGACACTGTTATGGGCAAACTTTGTTTTGAGTTGACTAGAGATTCTGTCAGAAGGATGAGTTCTCAAGCTCAAGGATTTGTAACCAAATATGGGATCTTCTACACCCAATTCTCTAGGTTCACCTATGTTAGGGTTGGTGGCTTTGAAGATCCTCCCACAAGGTTGCCTAGGTATGCTTTTGATTACTTTATTATTGTAGAGGTCTGTAGGCAACTTGCCACTGTACTCAGACAATTTCTTCTTGAAGAGGAATGGGAGAAAGTGTTCCCATTGCAGCTGGATAAATTCTCATGTTTTTCTATTGAAGATGCAATAAGCATAGGGAGTGATTTGAGCCTTTTTTATTTCAAATATTATACAGAGAGAACAGGTTTTGACAACAAGAACTTTTCTAGTGGGAGTCTAGGACTTAGGTCTCATATGTTCCCAATTCCCCATCTAGAATATTTCTGGGAGGATTGTCCTAACAAGTCCCAGGTTAAGGAGAAGGATCACAGCCGACTCTGCATATCCCAGATTCTATCCACGAGGTTTAATTTTAGTGTAGAAGGTGTGACAGATGATGGTTCAAACTTAGTTGAACAAAATTTCAAAAGACCCCTGGGAAATGAATAATATGATATTGACTAGTCAATGGAAGAAGAAGATGGTATTAAACGCAAGCCACAACATGTGCTTCAATTGACTAAGGAATGGCTGCAAGAAAGAAGAAAACAATCTAGTCATAAATCAATGGAAATTAAATCTTCACCTTTATATTCCCCTCCCCCTATTTCTAATCCTCATAAACCAATTGATAATGCAGGTTCATCGGGGAAGCAGCGGACTAAGAGTTCCAGGAAGAAATATGTTGTAGAGTCCCTACCTATAATTTTGCCTCAATGAATCACTAGAATAAAGACACGATCTCAAAGTAAAGAAAAGATGACTCAGGAAAAAGCAGAAATAATCAACTTGGATGATGATAAATTTGGGGATATGAGTTATCAATTGGTGAAGATGAGTAGATAGGGAAAGACCTCTTTGATCTAGATGACATGACCTTGGATATGATGGACACTCCTGTAACACCCCAAAATTGGCACCTAACAACCTAATCAATTTTGGTGCATTTTCTTATCTTCGAAGTCCTATTGTATTAGGCAATTTCTTCTCTTAATTGACTTTAATCGACTGAGTTTCAAATGCA